>JABFPB010000490.1:0-37361 GCA_022817645.1 Ceratoteleas bidentatus
CGCGCGCCGAAAATACGCGCTTACCGTCGTAGCGCTCGGCCTGCTCGGCCAGCTTCGCCTTGTACACGTTGTCCTCTCGTTCAGACATCCTGGATGCTCGCGGATTGCCAAGCGAAGCGACGCGCACTCGGGACACGCAGTTTCACGCGGGGTACGTTGCTCGGGCTGCGCTCGCGTATTTACGGTCCACGCGATTCAACACCTCGACGGATAGCCGCTCGCAAGCTCACTGACTAAGATGGCGGCGCGCCGATCCGGCCGCCGACGCTGCCAGCCTACGCGCGTGCAAGTCACCAGGCGGACGCGCGCCTGGGGACTTTTCGCGCCGATAGGGTGTATTGATGTGTGGGCGAGCGAGCGACATCTGCAGGGGGAAGGAGGGCGCGGTTTCTGAGTTGTCTTTGAAAATTAATGGTTTTTGTTTTTTTTAGAACATAGATTCGAAAATTGTTGAAAATACTTTTTTTTATGAGATTGCAGATTTTGTTTTCGGAAAGTTCTTTAACAAAACATCGATTGTACTAAACTGCTGGGCATATTTCAAACCCGCCTTGGATTAGGCGCGAAAGTGACGGAGTGGCGGGGAATTTAAACGGGAAAACATTTTTTGACGTTTTCGGGCGGGGGAGTTAAACCGGCAAAGATGATTTGAAATTGGTGGAGAAATTCTTATTTTAGAGGAAATAGTTTGGTATTGATTAGGAGATGCTGTTATTAGTGGATATAGCTGACTTGCGGAAAATTTAAGAATTTCGAAATGAATGTGAAGTGGAGAAGATCGAAGTGGTTTTCAGCGAAATAATTAAAAGAAACGATGAAGGTTTTACAAGAAAAATGGCTTTATTTATGTTTTATATTTAGAGAGATAAATGATTTAAAAATAAAAATGTTTTCTATTTTTTGATGCATCGAGATGTTCGGAATAAAGTGACGTAAAAATGGAATATTGTGAATTCGACTTGGAATCAATAAAACATTTGACACGTGCGCGGGTTTCAGTGACATTCACGTTACCAACAGTTATAAATATAGAAAGCAGAGTGGTTCTTCTGTAATCTTATTTTACGTCGCAAAATCAATACGATCGTTTGGAGAAATCACGTTGTATTGCAGACGTGTGTCGTGATTCATTCCACGAATATAAATTTCTTTATTATCGACTCCAAGGTTCGGTGACTTAACTTTGTTAAACTGACACAGTTCAATAATTACCGAATCGCATTGTTGCTGTATAAGTGTTTCCGTTAAACAATTAATGTGCCATTAGATAAACGATTAAGGGGACATTTTTAAATTAATATTGCATTCTTGAATTTTAATTAAAGTTAACAAGTTTATATGCATATTAGTAACATTGTTGTTAAAAAGGTTCTAAGGATATTTATTTATTGAATTAACATGTTGAATCGTGTCTTAAAAGTATGTACAAAAATGTGTTTAATGCATATTGACGGAGAGTTGATATATAACGAACGTTTGTTTTTGATGAAATCAAAAAGATATTAGTATAGAACTAAACCTCCCAAGATAGTGTTTTAAATAAACATTTGAGATGGATTTTGTACAATTTAATGTATCTTTGACATATTTCAGTTTCAACATGCGGAAATTGAAACAATATCAAATACAATATTAATACTGAATTTCGTAATTTTAAATAAAATCGATGTCAAATTTCATCTCCAATGCAGAAGTTACTTTAAAAAATGGCGATTAGTTTACTTTGCATTATCAAAACAGTGATGTGAGAAAGAAAAGGTATGACTGTCGAAAAAGGTCAGTTTTTCAGATTAACTGACTGACTTTTTTGCGATTTAGTCGTTCAATCACTAATTGAATAAATTATTCGTGTGAGAACGATCGCTATAAAAATGTAAATTATTTTTTGAATGATAATAATGATATCACTTTAAAGTTCATCCGATATATATTGTATTGAATATTTTTTTACAGTTTGGAATTAGGAACTCCTTTTTTCAAGAATTTTATTAATATTATTTTCATTTAGTCTTATAATTTTTCAAGTTATATTTTAATGTTTATTTAAATGTTAAACTTTGAATTCACTTCATTATAGTAGTATTGGGATTATTAGGTACTATCAGAAATCTTATAAAAACATTCTCTTTCATATGCATTAAAATAAATAGTACTAAGACGACTTTCGGTTTAAAGTAAAAGTAAACTAAAACATGACATGATTAATAACAAATGAAATTTTTTCGAATGTCTCACTAAAATCAACAGTGATCATTTTTTAGTTGTGAAATATACCCCACAATTCAAGAGTCAGATTAAAAGACTGACCTTTCTCATAAAGTTACACTGTCATCTGAAAATATCCCAATTCTATTATTTCGAGTTTCATATTACCCGTTGACAAATAAGCGTTGAATGTTAGATGTGAAAAATGATCAAACGTTTAACGTCAGTTGACATTTCCCCTTGTTCCAGAAATGTTCAATTAAGAATGATCCAGAAAGGAAATGAAAAAATACACGCTGAAAATTCCCCAGAGTATAATTAAAAACAAAACAAACTTCGTCGAAACTCTACCTATAACTCATCCACAGATGTACCAGGTCTCAAGAACAGAAATAGAAACACGCTTTCTTAAATAAAATTTATTATTTTTTGTTTTTACAATTATTCAGCATAACGAACCAACAAACGAGAATTGTATTTTCCTTTACGATTTGCTTGTCTTTTTTACATTGGAAAACTAATAAATATATTACATTACTTACATTACATTCGAGAAAATGATGCGTCGTCGTTAATTAATCTGTAATACAAAACAACAGGCACTAAACGTTAGCTGATTCAGCGTTAACCAATCGTGCTGTCGCTGTTCGTCTGCGAATTTCAAAAACCTTGGATACGACGTGCTTCAGAGATTACCTTGCCAATCGCAATGACTCTAATTCACGCGTGCTCTTTGCTCTATTAAATTTGCATGCTCTTCGACTGAATTCGAATAATCGTTTACGTCGTTTCGTTTTTCCTAAATGTACCACAGTTCACGACCGTTTGGTTATTATCAATCAATTAATTAACATACTTTACAGCCTGAGACATGTGCAATGATCGATGTAAAGGTTGAATCAAGAGAACCTGAGAACTCAACTGCGAGGCACTCGGACGGCTTTGTCGCCAGACCGGCAAATAACATCCCTTAAAAATCTCTCGACTCGTCTAGCATCCATGACAATGCCGTCCGCGCAATGCGTTTCTCACTCGGAATGAAAATTAGCGACGCGTCGATTCCGGGAAAGGTCTCATGGCACGTCTGGCGCCTCGAAACCGTTTCAGTTCATGAGAACATTAAAAGATCCAAAACAGTATTGAATCGTATAACTTTTTCAGCTTCTGCCTATTTCAACATTTTTTTATACATTTAAGGGGAATGTCTCAATTACTAACCATTTATACAGTACATTTCTAAAAAGGTTTTTGGGTTTTGTTAGATGTAAACTGTTTTGGTAAAAAACAGTTCAACAAATGGAAAACTAACTTAATGAAACTGAGTAATGTGTCATAAAGATTCATATTTTCTTTACGACTTCAGTTTTAATCAATTCCAAAATTATTTCAAATCTCCTAATACTGTTTTATATTTCTCAAAATGTTCTCATTTGCTGTGGTTTCTCGGCACGCGAGAGCATCGTGTAGAAAATGGACTCCGGTTTGTCGTGTTGAATGCACATATAAAAAAGGAAGCATCGGAAGTTCCGCAGGATTTCGCGGGACCGACCTGACCTCGCTCGGACTCGTCCGAGAGATCCTCGACTACGAACGGAGATATGCGAGTGTGTGTTGCGGTTCATTGGCTGCGCGTCGGAGCGGTCCAGTCGTGTCTCCGGAGATGCGGACTCTGGTCCAGCGCGTCACCAGCGAATCCGCGAGACTCTGGTGTAATTGCGCGCCACGGTTCGTTCCGAAAGTAACAAAATATCGTAGTTCGGGTCAGAGGTCGCTTCGTCCGCGGGTTCGCTCTCACGAATCAAAAGTGCAGCGCGAAATCGCAACCGAAGGCAGAACGCAGGTTTCTCCGAACGACTATACACTTAACGCAGCTCGACGACTCGGCTCGCATCGGCATTATTAAAGTATGAATTTCGCCGACAAAATCATCTCGTCGCGGCCGTTCGCTAATTTACATCGTCCCCGATTCTAGTTTATACAAATAAAGTATCTTACAATCTAATACCTATAGAACGCAGCTATAAATCATCTTTCGTCTGTTTACGAGCCTCTTTACTCGACTTATTTAATGCTAAAATAGTAGGAGTCTCGTTCATTGAACTTGCAAATGCGGCGCAACCCAGGACAAAGCTTGTCTTCTTTATTTACGATTGTTATTGCTTTGCAACAACGAATTCCATACTTTAATAACGACCCAGCGATCGCCGTGTCCTTTGAACATTAAACTTGCCAATCTCTCTGCTTTATTTACAAGATTTAGTTTCGTATATTCATCATGTAGGAAAAAAAAGTGGTGTAT
Organism: Ceratoteleas bidentatus; assembly: GCA_022817645.1. Lineage (NCBI taxonomy): Eukaryota > Metazoa > Arthropoda > Insecta > Hymenoptera > Scelionidae > Ceratoteleas > Ceratoteleas bidentatus. Next base: position 4,505 of record JABFPB010000490.1, read on the forward strand.
AAATGCTGCGTAAACTTGAACCCTGCTACGACTACCAACTACTCCAACTGAAGCTAAAAACATGGTCCTACAATGTACAGCGCTAGAAGAGAGAAGGAATTGAACCCAAGCACACTTGTCGCAAGGTCGAATCGGAACGGCTCTTCCCGTATATTACACATCCACCGCGAATTCAACCCCACAACGTCTGTTCACAAAGCAAACACTAAAAATGTAAGCAAGTTTCCACGAATGGATCCTCGTGACTTGCAAGATTCGTCAACGTCAATCGTCAGATCGTCTGTACTTGAACGTCGGCTTCAATGTACATGATTATCACCCGAATCTGCTTTCAGGGTAAATCACCGTGTACTAATACATCGACATATATTTATAAGCTATGTATATGTATATATACATATGCTTGTATGTATGTATATACATTTACACATATTGACACAGAAAGAATTATGTATCGGAACCGTAATTCGAAATCAATGTAGCTTTCGGAGTTTCAACGATAAAATCAACGCTAGGTTTGTTGCATGCTTGTTTTTTTTCATTTGCAAAACATCGGTATAAAATCAGTGTGTAGCCGACACAGCGACGCAACATTAGCCAAAAGACGCGAATTCGTTCTGTACGTCCCCGCGTTTGGAAGAAACGATAAGCCGTGGTAAAATGTCCCGCGAAACAAACGGCTCGGACATTCGGCGATCGAGCTCGCCGAGCGTACTCGCCCGTCCTCGTTTCGTCCAGTTTCCGTTTTTACAGCAGAGTGCGAATAAATTACACTTTCTAAGTTACTCCGTAGAAATCTAATTAATGGACTAAAATATATTCGGACACCGCGACCAGTCGCCTCTTTCCTTACACTCCCAGTACTCGCCGGTGTACATGTGACAGAGGGTGTTGGTGTAAGTATCCTCCTGCTTCTTGAACCAGACGGGCTCGTATGGCTCATACGGCAGACCTAGAATCAATTCATCATCTGATTATTGACGGTCAGCGAGGAAGCCCCGTCGACGGGTGTTAGCCGGCTCGAGCGCGGTCGGCTCGTAAACCGGCCCTGGAGTTTGACAAGTTAATCGCTAAGAAACGTCTGCTCAATGAAAGTCATAAAGTAATTTAGGGAGCAAAGTCCACTCTGATGTTAAGAATTCACATCTACTAAAAAAGAGGCCTGGCGTTTTAGTAAAAAAAAAAAAAGTTACATTTCTTTTTATTTTGATCTTCCCTGATTAGAAAAGACATTAATGCTGAATAAATTTCATTAAAATTCTCATTAGAACTAACAGGATTGAATCAGAAAGTTGTCCCTCTTAATCGCCTGCTGCAGTGAACTATATGAAAAAATTAAATTAATTTCTTGCTCATTAGAAATATAACTAGACTAATCTAATTTATGAAATCGATATTCTCATCATCATTACGTTACATGGAACAATTTTGTACGACTTTTTCACTAATAGTAAAGAGCTTACAAAATGTAGGTTTTGAGTATAAAGTACATCAAGTTTAAAACTGTCATGTAATTCAGTAAACGCATTTTACTTTCGATTTACTCGGCACCTTGAATAGACGTTAAAAGGATTCTTAGGTCGCAATTAAAGACATCGGTTACGAAGGCTACCTTGACCAGCAGCTTTTTCAGCTTCGTTGTCTCGTGCTCTTCGCACAGATCTCTGCTTTTCCTCAAGTCTCAGTTTCTCCGCGTTAGCTTCATCCCACAAACCATTTTCCATTAATCTTTGATCCGGTCTTAAACGCGAATCCGTAGGAGCGACCCCTTCTTCTGGCTCGTTCAACTGGCACGCCAATTCAGTGAAATAGTAGTATTTTTCGCAGTCCTCACTGAAAGCAGATTTAATTTTATTGTATTTTTATTTAAATCGCTCAAACGGCTTGAACGTGAATGATTAAAAATGAGTAAAAACAAAATGGCATTTTGCTAATTGAATTTGGTATAACACACAAATCATTTTGGTTGATGTAAGAATGATTTAATTACGAAAAAATCAATATCAAATAATTTAATTGTGTTTCAATTTAGATAGGTAAATAAGTTCGAATTACTGTGGCGTCAACATTATTGCATCACACAATTGGATAAAAGAGTCATGTAAAATGACAGAGAACGTTAATAAATCATTGAATTGCACAGGATAAACTTTTAAAATTGACTTTTATGATATAACTGCAGGGAGTTGGTTTGTACTAATTTCGTTTAAAATCGCAGAGGAATTAATTTTATTTGTGTACATTTTATTCGTTTCAGTAAATGTTGAAAATTGTTTATATTTATTTGACTTGCTGCTATAATTTACGCAATTAAAATAATTTTTTATTAAAGTTTTTTTATGTTACGGTAGACCTTTTCAAGTTGATGTGATATGTCAAGTCATCTCTTTAAATTATCGATTAAAAGTAAATACATAACCAAAGGAAAGAATAATGTATATATATATCCTGAAAATTATATGTGCAATACAAGTTGCATTAAGTCATTCTAGAGAACCTAATGATATGAATTAAGTTAAATAGTAATATTGTAAAACTTAATCCTTGACTTAATTGAATGTATTGACTTGAATATTGAAGAATATAAAGAAGATATACAATATTTACATGCATAAAAATCTCATAATTTTAAACCTCAGTCCAGTATTTTTGTCATAGATATCTTAACTAAAATCGACTTTCAATTTTAATCTCTACATTTAAAAGTATGAGATTATAAGCAATTGTTTTATAACTAATTTGAGATTCAAACATGGAACCATTTAAGACACATTTATGATGAAAAGTTTTTTTAGTAAAAAAAGTTGAAAATAGGGTAACTTTGGCACAATTTGTTTAACCCAATTTTAGTTTAGATTTACTTTAAATATGTTAGCGATCTTCCTCAGTACATAATAATACTACAGGCAATCGCCCAATTACAAAAAAAATTTACAGAAATGACTTATGTCTATACACTTCAATATTAAATTATTTAAAATCATTTAACAATTGTATATGCGCATGGATTTTATAATAATAAAGCATTTTAAGTTTCTCAAGACGGATGTTGAATTGGATACTCCTTTTCAGAGTTTTGCTTTATTGATGAATAAAATGCATATAATAGGCCGATTTTCATTTATTTTTGGTACTTTTGGTACATCATTGTACATGATTTGGAAAATTACATCAAAATGATGTAATTTTCTTCAAACACCCTACTCAAAATTCGTCTTAAGATATTCTTTATCACACCTTGAACATGAATTCTGGATAATTTGATGTAAAATGGAAAAAACTTGGGTGAGAAAAATAAGTCTAAGTGCACGAAACACGAAACATATATTTTTCAAATAATCTTGTTCAAAATGTTTCTTATTCCAAACCATATGTTCAAAAAAAAAATTTATAAAGCTAAAATTAAAATGTTGTTGCAATAAACAAATTATTGCAGTTTTTTTCGTTTCTTTTTTGGTTGCACCTCTCCCCAACTGTAAAGCATAAGAAAAGCCCAATGTCTTACGGTGGGAAATTTCTTCTCCAAGCGGTAGTATATCGGCCGGTTTTGTAGACTGGATTGTCCGGGGTTCCCGAGGTGCTGATCACGGGTGCGATTTCGATCATCGTGTCCCACCTGCCTTGTACCACCCACTTGCCCTCATTGCACGAATTTATCACGACGCCCTTCACCTTGCGCTGACTGTCCCGCGAGAAGTAGGAATAAGCCATATATTTAAGAAGGCACTTGATACCCTCCTTATGATTAATGATCTCCATGTCGCCGCTCTGGTCGACCCACAGTTTGCCGACGATGATGTTGTGTACAGTGGTGGTGACTTTTCGCCATGTGTAATGAGCATCGCTGTTATCGAACTCGAGGTGTGCGGTACCGAGAGGTATAACCTGCAAAACATACCATCGGTTTGATTAAAATGCACAAAACAAAAATTTGCCTGCGACAATAAAACAGTGGTCGCACTTGGAAAAACATTCCAAAAAACGGCTCTTGTTTGAAATAAAGTCACCATTCGAAGGCTTTATCGGTCCAATGGAGTTTTTATAATTGTTCTCCGTATCTCCGGATGCACTTGCTTTCCTAACAAAGTTTGTTTTAATTAAACTCAAACATTGCACTGTCTTTTGGGGATCGCAATGTTTGTTAACAAGTACGACTGGATTTCCCGACAGCGTTCGATAGCCCTTTTAATAACTTTCAAGATCCACCGCAGACCCTTCAAAAGTGCGTTCCAATCGAACATAGCGACGTGTATTTTCCCCATTTACCCGACGGAATTGATGATTGGATTAATGACATGGAATTTTCGTCCTATCAGACTTGAATGGAGCATTACTTCAGCTCGTGATAGGAAGCGAGCGAAAAGTCAATATTGGTAGAATGAAATATTGAGCAAATGAAAACGTGTCTTCATAACACTCCTTGGCTGAATGAACGCAAGTCGTAAATCGATATGCACCTGCAAGTATTTTCCGCGGAATTTCGAGGCCATGGTGAATTCCTGCCAGCAGCGCCACTTCTTGCCTTCGCAGTACTGTGCCACCATTGGCGGGTGATGCGAGACTTGCTCGGAAATCGCCCGCCAGCCGAGATCATCGGTACGGTCGCACTCGAACGTCTCGCCCAGCAGAGGATTGAAAGGCTTGCCTGTGCGTGAGGCCGTCGTCGAGTAACTTGAAACCGTGAAGGCCGCGACATACGCCATTTGCTCGAAACTGTCTTTGCATTCTGCCGCCCTGTTTTCAAAACAATCAGTCAGTATTAATTTTTTTGATTATTGGGCTGATATCTGGGTGTGGCTTATCAGAAAGAAAGAGATGTTCAAATTTTGTTTGTTAAAGTTGCATATAAACTAAGTTACATATTTGTAAATTACTCAGAAAAATGAAAAATATGATGTAAATTGTCCCAATCCAGATGGCGCGTCAATGCATATCAGATCCCAATATACTTATGTCTGTAATTATGTTAAAGTTTCTGTGGAATATCTAATGTATGTAAATTTCAAGATTTAATGGTAAAAGGACAATCGAGAATACTCAAAATATAAGTAAACTTCTTGTAGATTAATTTCAAGAAAAAAGTAAGATGGTACAATGAGAAAAGAAGTATTACAAAAAATACTAATTTAATATGTTCTAGTTAAAATGAAATGAAGACATTTTTTATTTTCTGAAGAATCAATTCCTTATTTTCACTTAAGTTTGTGTGACTATTTTTTACTGAGAAAACTATAGTTTAATATCATTTTATACATCTAATTATATATGCAAGTATATTCTTTATTAAGTTCCGGGTTAATGGTGCCTGTAACGAACTATACAACTTAATGCTATTAGTGTTATGTACTCATAATGAGTATTACAAAATGCATGTTTAATTCCAGATTTCAGTGTGCTGACAAGACAGGATGTTTCACAAAAATAAATTTCTAATATTATATATTCGAGATACCCAGTGCTAAAATTGTGCGTACTTTCTATCAAGGTATTCCAAAATCGGATTTAAACAAATCAACTTTTGTCCTTGAAAAAAAGTTCATTCAAATTCTTCTGTAACAACTTTATACTTGAAGGCCATTCGCAGAAGTCTCAACATCTATTATGAAAATAAGCACATTTAAATACACATAACTGAATACACATTTTTTACTGAAACCTCTAATGGTTTTTATATTTTTCTAACAAGTAAACCTACACAAAGTAGTTTTGTAAGACTTGAAAATGTCCAAATACGGATCGAAACGTCATCTGATAAAAAATGAATCTGAAGAAGGAATTAACTTTATATTAATCTTGTTTTCCTTGAATCCAAAACGTTAAAACAAAAACAAAGTGAAGACAAAATTTGGACTTTAAAAAAATTCTAATTAAATACACATGACAATTACAAACTTCAATCGCCATACATTTTGCAATTGTAGACTAATTATTTATTATCTGCCATTATCTTGCTATTTCAGAATCGACAACAGCAGGCCTTGTTTGATGTCGATAAGTAGGCATCCGAGTCTGAATCATCCAAGGATTTCAATGTAGGTTATGAATAATGGGAAACGTTTTTTACCGGTCGAGAATGTCGGCGTATTCGTAGTCCTCTGTCAGCCGCTGGAGCATACTCAGCGGCTCGGAGAAGTTGACCGGCATCGGAATTTTGGACAATTCTTTACCGATGCAGTTCTTCATGATGCTCCATAGGTTCAGCGGGTAGTTGGGTTTGTCCGGCACCCGGGTCCGGCGCTTTCTTTTGGACGTCGTCTTCGTCATCCCGGAGCTGCCGCTGCCATTATTAGCTTGCCAATTCGACTGTGACTGAAAATCGCACGTTAAAATAAATACGCTTGCCACACATATCCATTTTTATGCAACTCTAACACAAACTCTCCACTCATTCATTAATAATAAAAATGATACCAAAGTTTGCAAAGTATTGTTGAACGAAAATCCGTACATTCACCATTCCACTAATGCGTACTCCTCGACTTATCACGACTTTTTAATAATAAATTATGAATATGCTCGTTTTGGACACGACATCAAAATGACACGATAAGACACTAAAATAACGTTATATACGAAGACGCGCGTTAATTAGATTTGAAAATTAAGCGGTTTGTTGCGTAAGAGGACTTTTTTAAAGTGCTATTTATTTATTGTCGGGTGTCCATATCAGACTTTTGTTTTGCGCGGTTTCGGCCTATCGCGTGGGACTTTATTTTAGAACGTCTCGCGGCTTATGCGTGATTAACGACGCGGCGTAAGAGTCGAGCGAATAGGTACAAAGTATCTATTATGTCGAGTTATTACTAACACGTATTGTAACGAACGGAATTGCGGCTGCAGAAAAAGCGTGATAAAACAAAAAAAAGAAAGAAAGAAAACAACGAGGACAGGAGACAACGTCCCGGTGATGTGCGCGCGTATTTGAATATGCCTCGGTGACGTCACACGCATTACGGTGCATGTTTTGGTTCTTCGTGACTAATCGATAGGAGCGAAATTTCTGTTTCCCTAACACAAACTCGCTGGAACTTGAATCAAATACATGCACTCACGTTATTATTTAGACAATCGACTTAATTACACTATACTCTGCTATTTCATTGACACATGTTCAATGAGAAGTTAACATTCCAGCATATTGACAACAATGCCAATTTCCTGCTCACAAGACCTTTTCATCGACAATGTATGAAATTCGAAGAAGCAATAAATTGTGCAGCTTTCAAGATAAAACATTATCTCGCTGCACTTTGACTAATGCGGTATCGTTCATCGACGATAAGCTTTTCATTTTCATTATAAAATGCAACTGTGCAAATTAACGAAACGTCGTGTTCAAACAAAGACCAACAAATTGGAAGGCAAACGAAGAAACGCGCCGCGATGAGTCAGGCGGCGAGACGAAATCGTTCTGCAGATAAAGGCGAAAAAATCGGCGCATTTGACATGAGGACTGGCATTCAATTAAGGCACGCTTTTCTTTCAACTGGCGAAGAAACGGCGCGGCGCCGCAGTTATTGAACTTTTCCAATTAAACGACGCCAAACAAGTGTTTGGAGAAAAGCCCAAGCACGAAGGTTACGACCGTTCGACGATGAATATATTCGTCATGCATTTTCATGCGGAATGATTGTGGCGAATTGCGGCCTGTCGCTTTTAACTGCCACCTCGGAAATTGCTCTTCGCCCGCGACAATGCCCGAAAATACAGCGATGCATTAATACTGCACGACGTTTCAATTTATTTGCTTTTTTCATCTCGCGGGATAACCATTTTCATAAGCAAAACAGCAGAAAATAATTCGCCTGCAAAATTTATAATAATAAGCGAGGTTGCAATGAAGTTATCTGTACAAGCGTTTCACAAACACGTTTCTCCGTATCGCGATAAGAAATTACAACCTACAGACCGCCGTTACGGCTATGAAATCAATCGGAAAAATGGTAAACAATGCTACCTTTCAGTATGCAAAGCAAAATCGACAGGAAAGCAATATGACAAATTTAATATGTTGGTCAGTGCTGCCATATTGTACGATGATTAAGTAAATGAGACAGCTGAATTCGTTTGTCTCGAACAATCGGCATTTTCAGAGTTGTGCTGCTTTGAATTTAGGATATAATTTTCTCAATTACGTACACGCGGAAAAAATTTCTGGCAAATTTTAATACACGACTTAGTAGTGGTGTAAATCTCAATGTGCAGAACAATTGTTTCGTTATTCGACCAATTTTAGAGGATTATAAAGCATATTTTACTGAGCTTTCCAGTTTAATGTGTAAACTCTAGAAGAGGTACTAACTTTACAATGATTATTTTTCAATTGTTTAATGGAATTCAGTGGAACTTTTCGGCTTGAACAAATTAGTCAAACTTGTACCAAGACAAAGAGATATCAACTTTCAGCGAACAATGTTTCTGTTGCATCAACTTGTGTTATGTCATGATTTAAGCCTGTCTTACCTTCTTGGCTTAACGTTTTTCATTTTCAACACATTTTAACCTTTTCATTCCCTCTTATAACGATATATCAAAACTCCAACAATTTATGAAAATGCCATTAAAATTTACACAGAAATAACTTGAAATTATAGTTAAATAATTTAATATAAGTATTGTAAAGTTTGATAATTTTGTGAGTTTGGCATTGAAAATGTTGCTGATTCGGAATGAATATAGTTCAAATAATTATTTTAATCCTCTATTGGTATCGTTGAGCAACGTTACGAGTTAGGTATCAAAACGAAATTAGTATCAATTTACTGAAAAAGGTTTAAAATGTACTGAACATTTCAGTGAAGAATTGATTGTTTTTAATATCAAACTCTGTAAATTGCAAAAAGCTTAGACAGTCACTCATACCAATGAAGGGTTAAATTTATAACCTTTAACATAGTCGATTGGAAATCTCTTTTTTTCGGGTTGACTGTTATGTCAAGGTGACTGGTAAATGATAAAACAAATGGTAAAAATGGATATTCCGAAGATTTACATTATCCAGTTCTGTAGCGTGAGCACCGGAAGTTGGCAGTGCGTTTGAATCAGTCACAATTTGGAAGGACTCGGTTCTTGCGGAATCGGTTGTGGAGATACCAGGCGTCGGGTCGCATTCGGAGCTGGAGCCATCGTCGCTGCCCTGAGAGTCAGTCTGATCCCGTTCCCTCGATATCAGGGTTCCGGCATTGACGCTGGGTAAGCTCAGCGTGAACGATTCCGACTCCTGGGCGTCGTAAAACACTACATTATCCTCCTCGTCTTCGGATGGGGAGGTGTTCACCGCGGCGTCTGCAATCAATCGTACAACAACTTAGTAAAAAACTCTTTCAAACTGATTACAATAAAGTAACCAATGCTTCAACTTTAAATAATCAATGGAAGGAGAAACTTGTCTGAAACTCGTTTGCACACATTGGACTGGACAATAAACTCCCGACAGTCACTGCAAAATAGTCAGTTTTATTAACATCCAACAAATTATCCAGTTTAGAGAGGTTGCAATTTATCCGGCGGACAAACTTGATTTCAGTTGTGCCTCAAATTGACTGTAACGATACTCGCTGAAGACAACCTCATTATTATCGTCGTCCGTTACAAGTGCATTCATTATTCTGAACATGTCCAATTTCGAAACAGCCGTTCAAAATGGCCCCCATTTCTTCTCATTGTATCTTAAATCCTTTTACTCGGTATTACTTCAAAACATCCGAAGAAAAAAGGAAAAACAGTCCCCTCCCTGAAACCGCCTTCCCACCACCCTTTCTTCGCCAGTCCAAAGAGCAAAGCAATTTCTCTTCGAAACTACAAAACCAAACTCGGTGAAAAGGAAAAAAGGCAACTTTCATATTCATCCGCTCTCGTACCTTTCTTCCTTCTCCATTCGCAACTCCGCAATTACTTCGAAAAAAATCCAACACGAAAAGCCGCGACACGTACGCGCTGCGAAACTTGTTGATTAAAGTTCGTTCACTCGGAGGCGCTGAGCGCCTATTGATCTAGTTCCATTCCCCCATTTATTTTAACAGTTGTATCTTGGCCGTTTTGAACCTTCGTTCCGGTGCCAACTTAATAGAATAAAAAATTCCACGCTGAAAAGTAACGCACACAATTCCATCGTGGCAGCGCTTTTACGATTACGCCAGCGTCGTAAACAACGCCGAACCGCGTTACGCAACGTCGAAAATCCGTTCGCAATGTAAACTCCGAGGTATTGTTTCGCCGCGAAATATCCTTTATGATATCGCGCTTCCGCCCACGAACGCGTGTCCGATCGGGCAGTTGGGAAAAACAGAATATTAGCATAACTGGAAGTCGAAACGTGTCTGCAAATTTGGCGCGCGCCGTTCCGTCAGCGTCGCGCATAAATACAGAAAAACGACGGTCCCGCGAGGAAACGCGCGTCCAAGGTCACCACGCGATTTTGGCTACTTTCGTGGGTCCGTCGAAAAGGGCGCGCGACGTTTACGCAATCGGCACGTGTTGTCACAAATCAAAATAGGCTTTGTCCAAATGGCATTAAAAGGGATACCGAAACGCTCGCGGGAAAGGGCCGCGCGGTTACGCGGAAACGCGACTGTTACATCAGTCCTGTATCGATCTCAGTGTCACGTTATCAGAGAAAAGGTAAACAAGTTTTACAGAGCGAGCGTTTTAACGCAGCAGGTTTTCGCGGAGGAATGTTTTTTGTTTACTGATTTGGATGGATTGCAAAAGTTATGCATAGGTGTTATTTAGGGTTATTTGATAGATAAGAGACAAAACAGAAAACAAGAGACAAATGTATACATATACGCATGGCTTAAAAATCTACTATCGAATTGTAGAGTTTTATTGTAAAATGTTAATGATTTTACTGTAAAATTATGGGTTCCAATGAGCCTTTAGAGAGGGACTGTAGAATCATGACAATTATACTGGAATTTCACAGACATCTGTATCCATGATTTGCAATGATGGAGGAATAGTTAAAACACTGATTCAACATTGTAAACGCTATTGAGCTCACTTCTTGAAGGACGACGATACGCAAACAGAAGTACTGGAAAAGGACAATGATAACTTGTTTCCATTTTCTTTCTTTGACAACGTTTATATCCCAGTTAAAAAATTCCATTAGGACTAATAGTCATAACGGTTTCTAGACGGTTTCTCTCAGTGCTTTGTTACATTTTGTATAGGATTTAGTATGTGATTTTTTAGCATATGTAATTGCTTATACTTTTATTAGCTTCTAATTGTAATTCCATGTAAAAATCGTACACAATTCAGTTGTAATGGTTTCTAGGCGATTTTGATCACGTTTTCTATATGCATCTAATAGTTTCTTATGGAATTTTTTAACTGGGATCTACAGTCTTTCCCAAATTGAATTCGACTGGTCTTCACAAAAAGATTTCCTATTAAATACATCAAGAAAAGAAAACAAATCTATTCAACACAAACAAGAATCCGTCTACAATAAATTGTAAACTCTCACTACGATGCACCCAAAACGGCCATTCCCCAAAGTGCATCGTTGACCCAATCTCTCCTTTTCCTGCCACATCTTCCAAATCATTGCAATTCCCATTCCTACAACATCCCCACTCCCCTCAATCTCCTCTCATCCCAAACCCTCTCAGCATCCATCCAAAATTCGCTCGAATAAACTCAAATGAAGAAGCTCCTCCACTTATTACATGCATCTTCCATGTCCCTCATCTTTCACCCTCGGACCCGCCGAACTGCTGATCTAACAACCGCCGCGCCTCGCCAGCCGTCCGCAACTCACTTGGCCGCCAGCGACGTTCACAGCTCCGACCGGAAACGTCACCGCGTCGCGACACTCGCGCGCCAGGCCCTCATCCCGGGCGTCGTTCGCGCGAATCAACAGTGTACGCGCGCGAGCCAACTCGCGAGTGCTCTCCGCGCGGACCCCATCAAGGTCCCGGAGACGTCAGTGTGCGCGCGATTTTGGCAGCGCCGATCGAACGTCGCTCGATGGTCACGTGCGCCCGTAATAATAGTCCGCGCGAATCGCGTCGCCAGGCGGAAAAAGGGTAGCGCCGCGCGCGCGACAGCTGGGCGGGTCGAGCCGCGACACAGAATGGGTACCCACTCGACAGAATCGCGGCTGCGGCGGCGGCGGCTCCAGCGGCCTCGGGATTGGCGTTGGCTCCGACGTAACCTCGCAGCTCGCGGGGCTGGCGCTCGCGCGCGCGAACTGGAACACGCACGGCCCGGGGCGCCAGGGGGGGGGGGGACGACGCGCGCACGGGGGGCACTGCAAATTTTGAGCGACGCGGAGGGGCGGCGGGCTCGCGGGAGCGAACGCGCTCGGGTGACAGTTCGCAAGGCCACCTGTCTGTGCAATGCCAAACTGAGATAAAAGTGTGTGGCTATATAAACAGAGACGGCGGCGCGTGCGCACGCGCGCCGCGGTGCGCAGGGGCGGCGCGCGAGGGCGCAGGTTACGGGTTTCGTGTGGTTTTTGGGGAAGGGCGGCGGGGGAGGGGAGGTTTGGTTAATGGGTTGTTCGGGCTTGATGGGGGAGGGGTAGGGAGGGTGGAGGTTGGTCTAGGTCAAGGGGGTCGATGACGAAGGCTTTTGGGGAGGTTTTCAGTTGGGTGCCTTTGGGATTCTTTAGTGAAAATAGGGAGGGAGAACTGGGGCGGGTGGAGAATTGGGGCAGAGCTGCGGAGCGGAGTCTTGAATGAACGTTTTCCATGAAATGCGGGTTGGAGGTAGAGTTGTGGGTATGGAAGTGGTGAAAGGTTGAGGGAATGACGGGTTAAGGTAAAGTACCCAGTGATTGACGGGTGACCAGTTATTGAAATCAAAACCTGGAATGGTTTTTTTTTGAGAAATAAACTATTTAGACAATTGTTATTGAAAGATGTATTATTCACTTACTTTTTAATTGCCCATACATGGAAATCAATTTACATATACACATTATAGTAAAAATTGAAAGTAATTTACTATAAAACACTGGGCCATGTCGTCTGCTTAGCGTGTTAATAACTGGGTACTTTATCGGATTTTGATTAAGAGATGAAGAGATTGAGGAAAGAGAAATGGAAGATGAGGTGTAATTTCTCGGAATAGTTGGTTTTGATGGCATTGTTTTTAAGAACTTATGGTTAAAATTTTTCTTATAAGAAACAGAGTAGTTTTCACCAAACCGTGAAATGTTAAAGATATTTTCTGGAAAACGTACAGTTTAAGATTACTACTGGCTAATTCGCTTTTTGAATACGACAGGATAGCACCTAAAATTCTGACAATTAATGAACCCATGAACCCATTATTCAGATAAAAATGTCTTAAATAAATAGAGTACCACTTAACGGTTACGGAAAATGATTGTCAAAAAGTATGAAATTGACATCACGAGCAGAAAGCAACTGCAAGACATTACACGAGTTCACAAACTTTTTCTGTATCAGTATTGTACTATATTTCTCACAAAAAGTGCCCAGACACTTTTTGCCCAGACAATGGAGATAAATATGTCCACTTTTATTCAGTATGGAAAACATTACTTTTACATAAACTTGTAGATCTACTTAAAAACATTTTTATTCCATTCATTTTAGTAAAATTAGCAAAATATGTATTTATACAAGCATCAACAAACTCTTAAATTGTGTGGCGTAAGGAATTTTGTTTTCAAAAATGTATCTGTTTTTGTATACAGAGAAGACCCTAATTTACAGGATCAAACGAGAAAATATGTGTCTTGAATTACATTTTGTTTTTCTTCATCCAATTGTATAAAGTGTGAAATTTATATTTTATTAGCATAAGATAAATTGAGATTAACGTGAACAATATATTTTACGCTAGGTGGATTTATAACTTTGCTGGTCATTCTGCGAGACGATTTTTATCTTTTTTATTAGGATAAAGTATTTATTCTGGCGATATGTCTTAAAAATATTGTTAAAAATATTGTATTGCCATTAGCTAAAAATCTATAGTTAGTTTTTTATATATTTAATACTTCTATTTAACAATATTTTATTTTCTGAAGAGTTGATGATTTATATTATTATAAACTATAGTTTGTGACAAAATTAAAATATTTGTCCCTATTTTATCATAAGTACTAGGGTAAAATACTTTTATATAAGAAACACAAATTGTCAGTTATTTTTTTTTTTTAATAATCACTTTTTCCATTATTCTAATAATATATTGCAAATGAAAACGCTATGTTAAAGGAGTTATTAACATTGAAATGTAAAATAACGAATTTTTTGGTAAAAACTTAATTTGTATGCACTTAAAGTTTTAGTCGATGTATATTTATATATCTACGAATTAAAGATATTTGTCATATTTGTTTGACATTTATGCAAATATTTTTAAACTAACTACCAGGCAAAATCAGAATATTATTTATTTTTAACTAAACGAAAGAACTTCGTATGCTAGCATATATGTGTTCTATTTATAAGTTTTTCTAATGTTTCAAGAACTTTATTTCACATGTTGTACAAAGCAGGAAAAAGAGTTGGTACTAAGATCATCAACAAATATAGTTAGCTGCATTAATTAGTGAAGTGTCGCGAAGAAACACTATCTTTGTAACTTTTGAGGCAGTCATCTAATCCCAATTTTGTTTAAAACCTTTTACAAATTTTATTTTTTACGGATTTTACAAATTAAAGAAGTCAGACAATTATTTAGCAGATCAGTTTGTTACAAGTTCGCTTTAAAAGTAATTACATTTCGTTTTAAATGTAATTATTTTTTAAGCGAACTTTTAACAAAGTGATTTGCTAAATAATTGTCTGACTGATATATACTTCGCTGCTTAAAAGTCGTCCAAGAAAAAATTCGACTAGTCTATACAAAACTGGCTATAAACTGGCCAGGCACTGGATAGTGAAAACTAGACAAGAAAAACTTGTCAGAATCTAGTGTAATTTTTGATAAGTCTTAAATGTTAATAAATAAATATTTATAGTTTTTTATTGAAAAATGCATTGCTTTAACTTATTGATTAAGGTATATAAAAACATAATGAAATATTAATAATATGGTAGAATAGCATTAAAATAAATATTAATAAATAATGAACTCAGTAATCAATAATATAAGGTTATTGTGATGATTTAATTGTCTTACTTGGTAACAAATTATTGGGTTAACAAAAAAAATTATTGGGAAATATGGATTCGGCAATGTGTACCCCAATTATTCATATCACAAACTTATCGATTTTATTGGTAATTGAAAATTCATACCTTTTAAATCAAATTTAATTGTTGTTTTAATATTTAAATGAGTTGTTAATTTTGATTGGCACACATTTCCCAATCCATATTTCCCGATCGCCATTTATCCCAGTAATTCTTTTTCCCAATGGCTATGTTTCCCAACAGCTCTTTTTCCCAATAAACTGTTTTTCGAATAATTATTCAAACGTCATTTGTCATCTGTCATGTACGAGCATAAATTTAGTGCAAAAAGTAGGCTGTCAAAATTGTATCGTTTAAATTTAAGAGAAGAGGTAAATCATTTCTCGAGTTGATCAAAACGAGGAGAAAGGGATTCTTTTTGCACGTGGACGGTTTTTATATTTTAAAAATTCCGAATCAAATGGCTGCGTATTTTGGAATTGCCATTATATTTACACTTTTTGCAAACATGTTTGCAATATTTGCAGATTAATTATATTAGAGGAAGGCCAGCCAGAGATAAAAGGAAGACTGTAGCAGCCCGCTATCCGATTTCACTCTGGAATATGTACAATGCAGTTTTGCAAAAATTTGTGTCCGAAGGCTGGCACAATCGGTCCAGGTGGTAACTGGGTGCAATCATCCAGTACTTACGCATTTATACAAGAACTCCAAAAGGAGCAAAGCGACACGGAAACGATGATTCGGCAATTAGATCTTGGACAGCCAATACGGAAGCAAACCACCGCAAACAGAATTCGGTCGGAGAAGGGAGTTTTTATGTTTAATGTTTAAACATTAAACATAACAGTTCAGACGATTCAAATATTTATATTATTAAATATTTCATTAACGTTGACTGTTCAAAAGTGTGCTTTTGAATGTATGTATGTGATTTTTGAATATCTGTACTCATCTAGTTTATGAAAAGTTTTACTCAGCGAAAAGTATAATAAATTCTGACATACCACTAGATCACTAGATTAATGTCTCATTTTGAACCACTGAACAAATTTTGGTGTTTCATCTAGGTATAAACGTTTCATTTTGAGACTCTTTTCGTATCTACTACATCAAAGTTTTTCCAAATAAGACACTTGTTACTGTATTGATAGCTTGTCAAGTGGTATTTGCCAGTAACTAGCTAGTTTCTGACTAGTAGAACTAATATAGTTTTTACCAAGTAAAACTTATTAAAAACTTGTCTTGATTCTGTGAAGTTTTTCTTGTCTAGTTTTTACTGTCCAGTTCAACGCCTTGAAAAACTTGCCAAAAACTAGTCCAATTTTTACTTGGGCTAATAATTCTGTTCAGATTTGGGCTAGCCTTGGTGCAACTGTTTTTTCACAGAAAAAATGCAATAAAAAAATAATTTCCAAGCCTGCACATTAATCGAATTTGGAAGGAGTACTGCTTAAATCACGTTGTCACCTATAAATATTCAAAATATGTAAACGAGATTTATATCTGCATTTTATATTAATGCTGGTAAAGCCTTGTCATTTTACACTTGTTGAAGTATTTCTATTTTACAAAAATAGCAAACAAAATTGTCCACAAAAATAATCAATATAGTGAAACAATACTTTCCAGCAGAGTAAAAGCAGAGTAAAAGCTATTCACAATTTCTCTATCTTGAAACCACACCTTATGAAGCTGTTTTTCGTATTGATTATATTTACAAACACGCAGTAAGATCTATTATATATTTTCGACTGATAATTCTCCATGACTAGAATAACAAATATAGGACTGAGTTTTGTAAATGATGACATATGATAATCTCTTAGAAATTATCTAATTTTCACTACTATCTCCTCAGAATCTAGAGTCAATTGCAATATTGGTAAATTAAAAGAAAAATTGCGAGTGAAATTGGAGCAATTAGATGTTGAAATTAACTCCGTGCAATCATAGCGTGACAACAGGAAGTTGCGCTTGATTAGGTTAAATCAACGGGCCAATGTATCTGCGCTGCTACAGACGTATCAGTGTAATCAAGTTTTCGTCTTCAAAATATTGTTTTCTGAGTTTTCTACTGGTCGATATTGGAAAAATATTTTAATTACGGGGGATGTTTACTGGTGACAAAAAAAGTCGATCGATATATTACGGACAATTTTACTGCACGAAGCTTTTACGGTTTATCAATTAAACTTGGGATTTCCACTACAAACTCGAGAAAGTTATATGCACTGAATGAGGAAAAATTGTGTATAGCGTGTAAGCTTATGAAATTATATAACATTTTGACAGGATAAAAATAAATTTAAAAAATGTGGTAAAATGTTTAGAAACATGTCAAAAAAATTAGCAAGAGATTTAGCAGATGAGAGTTTGAGAGCAATATTGTTGTGAAATTGTACAGTTATGTGTACACTTTGTATTAACTAATGCATTTTAATTTGCGTGTTTTTTTGTGAGAGAAATGCAGTTTACCTACATATTTATGCAATTATTTATAAATAACAATCCTTAAAAGCTCAACTGCGAAGTATCAATAAAACGAACATTGATTCTTTAATATGATTTAAACAAATCGATTAAGTGAATACATTTTTTGTTTTGAAATAAGACTTCATATAATGTAGTTGAAAACCATTACAGCCATGCTCAAGAATTTAGTTATTCACTTAAAACATCAATAAAAAACTCTTTAAATAACAAAAAAAGTCAAGCAATTGGTTTGTAGTTAAAAATAAATAATTAAAAAAAATTGCTGACATGACCGTTTGAAATGTAAATATCAATTAAAAAAATCTTTACGATTTTCTCTCTTGACATAAAATATAGCTCACGATGCAAAAAATTTGTCGATATATAACAAATACCGAAATAATGAAATTTGAAGCATCTTCGAATGGGGGTGACAGTAAATTTGATTGATAGTAAAACAATTAATGAAACATTCGAAATTCTTTTAAACAATTTAAATGACTAACCTCCGATATGTCATTTAATTAAAAAAAGTGCACAAATTGATCAATTAAACAATTTCAATAGTTATTGATGGCCGCAAATGCTTGTGATATATGTATATGTATAAAAAATGAAATAAATAATCAGGTTTGCAAGATTTGAGAATAAAAATCCAGTCCAGATTTAGCCTATATTAATAATATTTGTATTTAGTCTGGCTTGAAGTTTGGAATTTGGAATTCGGTATGATCCAGACACCAATCGCATTTTTTTTCAAACCGTTGTTATACTTAAATAGTCTAGTAACGGTGAGACTGCTGTCTGACAATACTACGAATACCATTTTTTTTTCAGGCTGACTTTTTCCACGCGGATTTAAATGATTTCAACACGTTTGTTTTTTTCTACATCACAATGAATTCTAAGCATACAAAACAAATGCAATTACTCCAATACAAATGCGTTCTTAAATAGGTGAAAATAGCTCTATCATAAATATATATCTATATAAATCAGAAACTGAATAATAAAGCACGTGTTAAATCCATGTAAAAATAATGCTTACAAATAGAGATTAAAAACCATAGCATTATTTGTCGATCTTAAAAGAGCATGAATCTGCAATTTCAATTGCATAAGAATATTTTTATTAGTCAGAAAATGCCTAATACTATTGAACTGCACCCTTCTTTTTAAAATATATTTATAATTTAAACAAACTTCGTTAAAATTATAATACAGTTTATTCTCTACATGGAAAATGTCACTTTTGTACGAAGTGGCGGTTACTTTCCTCTCTTATTTATGCAGAGGAAAGTAACTGATTTCCGACGTTTCAATGAGTTTGAGCGGAATTCGAGAGTCAACGGTATTTTACGACCTAAAAAAAGAGTGATTTTGGGACGTTTTTGGGTAGAAAAAACGATACTACTACTAGAGTTTTCAATATTTTGAGTTGAAATTTGGCACACGCGTAGAAAATTTAATTTCTTAAACCTTTACGAATGCTTTTTCGAAAATATTCGCTGGTTAAAAATTTGGATGAATTTCCTCGAAAACGGGGGCCCCCAGGGCCGTACTAAATTTCCCTTAAATTGTCTTGTGATATCCTGTATATCACCTAGTTATCACACAAAAATATTAATTCCATCATATACTTGAAATTTCACTGATACCTCCCCTTAACAAAAATCTAGTTTTTATAAACCATAATTTCCAATAAAATTGTACGTATTTTCAGAATGGGCCCCCAGGGGGGGGGGGAGTCCCCCACATTTTTTTATTATAAAAAAATCTAGTTTCATAAAAACAAACTTCTTTTATTATAACAACACTAACAATTATTCATGCCTAAACACTTCGTCATGCAAATTGATCTGGCCATCTAAATTACGTTATGCAACACAACAATTATTTCTGTCACTGTCCATTAGATAATTTAAAACATGTAATAAAAAGCAATCAAGATCTCGATTCGACGTGAAATTGCAGGAAAGTGTCAGGTCGAATCGCACCTCTGCTGACAGTGCCAACAACGCACTCGAGTTCAACGCCAACTTTTTGCATTTACTTCAGAACTGTCCCTGCTCGGTCAGCGATAAGACAGTCTGATGAGCTTTACACGTGCAACCTCAACCTGAATAATTTTTCCCGCAAACGGTTCTGTGTAGAGAAAAAGTTGATGTTGGTAATCGACAGATTAGGATGATAAAAGTACGTGCCAGAGCGAAATGGTCGACCTGCACTAATTCGGCCGAACGTGACATTATTAATACCACAAAGACACCGTCGATATTGCTTCGTTAACGCAATCAACGGAGTCGGTGAATTTTGTAACTTGTCACATCAAATGTTACATATAGAAACATAATGTGTTTTGGTATCGTGCGAAAATCAAATTCAGCATATATTTAGCAAGCGGAAATTCAGTTTTCTAAACAGTGGAGAAAATAAGTTCCATTTTTATACAGTATAAATATTCCATTTGTTTACAATCTCAGAAGAATATAAAAATAATTTCTGCAATTGCACTTTTAAAAATGAATACTGAATGTCGAATTGCCAATTGGGAAAATTTCTAAATGTCATCAATTTTCGCACGTGGACCTCGTTATATTCATGCTAGTTAAAACGTTCACTTTGTCCAATGCAATTGCAGAATATACATTCTTTATTTCAAACTTGCCAAATGTAAACACGATATACACTGGCACATTCTTAAAATAATTAATCACTTTTTCATGAAATTTGGTAAACCCACATTTGGAGACCATTTAGTCGAGTCAAATGAATGTTCGTACTCCCAACTAAATGTTTTATATAAGTACACAGAGTTTCAAACAAAGTACGCCTTCAATTATTTCTAATCAAATACTAATCCGGCTCTTTTTGCCGGTCCTCCACGAAGAGCAATTACTAACTGTGCAAGCATGATTTAATTGAATAAAGTTTCACGTAATTTATTGCAATTAGAAGATACAGAAACCCATACTGTAAATTGGACAATATTCACTGTAATCTAATCCAGATTAAACAAAATTGTTACAATATAAATGATTGTAGGTTGTTTTCAATTTTATCGTTAAAACTGAAATAAATAGTTGGCAAAATTATAATTTTAGTAATTCCGTGATTTAGATCTTCTATTTTCCAATATTTAATTCATTAAACTAAACATTTGACTGATGTAAAACTTAAAAAATCATTTTGTCAGTGAATATGAGATTACCAATATTAGAAAATCCCAAGATGTATTATTTTTTTGTTAACATTTAATATAATAAACCAATTTAGTTCATAAACTAAGTGGTATACTTTAGTTTTACAACAGCCTCCAGTTACAGTAAAAATTGAGAATATGGTGAAAATAGTTTCGATCCAGTTGGCATGTCGAAAGTGTCAGGTCTCAATAGCTTCTTACAATATGAAGTACTTCCCACTTAAAAAGCGTAATGTGTCGTGCTTTCATAGTTAGAAACTCTTGTTCGTGTCTTAACTTCTGTTTCCTCTACTCACGTGTTTGTCTGTGAGACCCGGTAGGTAGCGCCGGGATCGCGTGCTGTGCAGCTTGCTCCAAGTTGGAGTGTTGTCTGGCTAATTGTTCGACCATTTTTTCGAAGCGCGCCTTCTGGTCGCGCTCGTATTGTAGCATTTTCTTCCATTTTGGCTCCTGTTTCTGAGCCAGCTCCAAGTATTCATTGCTCGCCTGAAAACCAAAAGCCTTCGGTGAAAAGCAACCCATTGTCAGTGCGGCTTTCGAGTCGTGATTCATGCCCAACATAGCACAACTATGACGCAGCGCGACTTATTGTTATTGTTAAAAAATGTCTCCTGGTAGTGGTCCAAAATTTGCGAGTTAATTTGGTGGAGGCAGTTCAACAAAAGAAATTATCCGAGACATTAATAACTTTAGACGTCGAACAAGAGTATTTGACAACGAGAAAAAATTGTTGATGAATTGAAGATTGGAAAAATATAAGAAGAGAGGGTTGAAGAATAGTAAAGTAATAAACTTGATGTTAAAAAGGGCCATTATTAAAATTAGTCTTAATCGTATGGTTTTTTACTGAATCCCATTTTTAAGAATCCCAGTTAATGATCGTGTCCCAATTATTGACTATTAAAAAACATTTAATAGTCAATCATTTAATAGTCAGAATTATTAAAAAACAGTGGAAATATTTACGACAAATCTCTTAATTACAACAATTATTATTATTATTGATTAATCTATTTTTTTCCTTAATTCAATGATTGGCCATCTTTTTATTCTTATATTAATTTTTATTTATTAAAAAAATTACTAATTGGCATCTTCAACTTGTTTTCAAGCACTTTTATTAATGTCTCAGAATCTAAAAGTTTCCAATACAATTTTGCAACTGCAAACTTTTCCTCTCTTTTTTCAATATTGAGACTTGAACTCACGGTCAACATGGTTTTGGCCGCCATACGAAATGAGATGGCTTTGTCGCTGAGCGATTTGATTTTTATCGAGGACTCCAGCGAGTTCGAATCCGGCAGATCGACATCAGTGATGGCGCGCTGCAGGATCTCCATTTTCTTAGCCATCGCCTGGAAGCAGCACTGCAATTTTTGCAGACTCTCGCTCAGGTCTTTGACGGTCGACTGGTAGTCCTTCTGATTCTCGTTCTCCTGGAACTCCTCCTCCTCTTCTGCTGAAACATCCGGGCCCGGTCAAATCATGAAAGCCGACAAAGCATAAATACAAGTATTCCCTCATCTTCGTTCGCGTTTGTTTGTTTAAACGATTTTAAAAAATATGCGGATAATTGAAACATCGCCGCCGATGATTAATGGATCGCCGCGGTTACGGCAATTACATAACGCTTAATTGTATAATTAGCGATGAATAACGCAGTATTGTCAAATGTCTATTACCGTCATTTCGAAGACCGACAAACCAGTCGAGTCGCGCGTTGCACAACGAATGTTGTCAGAACAGATTGAAAAAAAGAAATTGCTATCTACGGCGCGATGAATCAGATAGAAACATTCGCATCAAACATCGAGTTGCACTTAGAAAAATCGAACTGAGTTCGAGCAACTGCATGTAGGAGTTGAAAGATGGTAAAAGGGGATAAGGGGTTGTTTAAAGTTCAATTCGAGTTATTTTGGGTAGAATCTACTCCATTTTTTAGTTAGTTCAACTTCTTCAAAGAGTCATTAACTCAAAAATGAATTGAATCTATCCTCAACTACTCATAGTTTTCTCACTGTGAGTTAGAATTTGGTAGGTTTGTCTTTGGATTTTTTTTAATAGCAGTTGATAAGGAAGGTTTCATTACAGTGTCGCTAAAAGCGCTATAAAAAATTACTGCACGCGACGGCTAGATTTACATTTCAATGCGCGCTGGAAAATTTGAAAGTTCATTGTGTGGCTAGCGTGGAACTTGATTTCTCTTGACTTGGTTTGTCATACACTCGGGCTTTAAGGATAAAAGACTGTTCTGCATAAGGAGCGCCGGAGGGCTATCGAACGTGCTTTGTTTTTGCGCAATTAATCTCGGAAATATGAAAATGCATCGACGCGCTCATTAGGTGACGAGAGTTTTCTCAGATGGGCAGATAATGGACGATAAATGACACCTGGTACATCATTACTTGCCATTATCTGCACGTTTTGACGGTTATCGTAAGGATATACTGCGATTTGAGCTTTGCAAACATTGCCAGCTTGACTGTAGTTTAAACTTGAAATGTTCTAAGTCAATTTAATAAGTCAAAAAAAGATTGCTGTATTTTCGCAAACAGTTTTATAGGTTTCCTTGCATTTTCACGTACATTTGTACATAGAAAAAAACAGTTCTAAGATTACTATAGTTTTTTCTTTCATATCCACAAGAAATTTTCTGGAAATTATTACAATTAAAGTGAAGTAAACGTGTACAAAGTTTTTTTTCCATAATGTTATAACAAATTTTACTTTAGATAGTTTTAATGCGGGTGCAACCTCATTTTGAAACATCGGTTTGAGTTATTGTAGACAAAATATTCAACGCAACTGCAGTCAACTCGAATGAACGCCTTTACCTTTGATAAAGGGTTATCAAATAACCAAACAAACAATTAGCAAGAAATGACGTGAAAAAAGATGCACGCTTAATTATTACGATTTTCTGAATGTAAAGCGCCGATAATTTCAATATGTTAGTCTGCATTTTTGTAAAATTTGTTGTGTGATTTTCTTGCATATATTGCTCGCGTGTAAACTAGGTTAAACCCACGTAAATGACATTTAACTTTTCATTATATGTTACAAATAACGTGGTGTAATATTAAATTTTTCACAGAGTGTATGACTGATTTTTTTTTACTTATTGATACATCGTATATTTGTCAGGATCAAAGAACTGTTTTTTTTTGTAAAATGCCAAAAAAGATTAATACGGTGGGAGAAGGAAAATTAATTATTTAATGGAATCGTTTTTAGTCAGCTAATAGTTATCCATAAAGATGATAATGATTTCCTGAAAGCACAGATACTCGATTTTTAATTTGTACTTTGTAAGACATATCTGTGGTACGTAAAAAGTCACATTTAAATTATACAGAACAGAACCCGGATAAAACTACAGTTTGAAATATATTTATATATTATGAAATATTATTTATAAAATATAAATAAAATTTCAAAATATAAATAAAATTAATCTTAAAGAGTGATCGATGTTTCACGAGAAAGTTACTCTTAAATCGATGACTAAAGTCCAGTATATCTTGTTACAATAGCTTCAATGGGTAAAAAACAGTTATCTTAGTGAATTAAACTTTGTACAATGAAGACTTTGCTTTATTTTTAAAATAATTAAAATAATGGTAGATATGATCCGGTATTATGTATAAATTTAAGAATATTTGAGAAGTTTCTGAATATTTCATATTGCGAACTAACGTAATATATTCCCGGTTTCATGAATTTAATAAAACTTAGCATGAATGAATTATCTTATAACAAATGAACTATAGAATGAAGTATTAAGTCATAAACATTAGAGTTTAATCGACCGGGCAGAATTTGGGAGTTCTTGCAAATTCAACCGAATAAAAACTTGGGCATGATTTATATTTGCGGCATACTTGTTCAACTAAGAGATACACTTTCATCTGCATTATAAATTGATGACGGGAAAAAGTGTAATGTAACATATTTCTCCTCGATATAAAGTTGCAAACATTCGAGCCAATACGTTCGAAAACGCTGAAAGTGAACTCACTTTTTTTATCATCCAAGCGTAGATTTTTTTATAAAAATGTATACTCTTTTATTTGTATATCCTAATTTACTTTTAATATTCAGTTTCCTCAAAAAAATCTTTTCTTCTCGACTATTTACGTATTCTTTCTTTAATTTGTTCTTTAACATTTCTATCCTGATAAATGATCTTACTAGTTCAGCAACTGAACATTTTAACAGCTGAACGCAATCCCCCCCGAAAGTCTCAGTCCCGAAAGTCCACGTACCATTTTCCATAGCCTGGATGGCTTTGGTTTTGGCCAGCTCGAGTGCCGTGACCCATTCCTGGCGTTCGACCTCGGTGGCCGCCTTGATGTGAAAAGTCTGGGTCCCACTGACCATGAACGTGCACGCATCCACCGTGTGTATTAGGGCCCCGTGTAGCGATATCATACCCCGACACGTATGCAGCATCTCCGCTTGGTTCCTGCAAAAGTAACGAAACAGGCGAATCTTGCTAGTCCGGCGTTTCCACGGGCGAGTTGATGTTGTAGCATGAAGGTTTTACGGTTCAATGTCCCGACAGAGTGGAGAAGGCAAAGATCTCACCCGATTAGTCTTGTATGGTACACAAATGACAGCAAAGAGGGCTCTGACTGGTCCAGTTTCTTCGCGGATCAACAATTTTTGTAATCAAAATCAGCTTTTGAACAAACTGGTATTTTATGGTACAAGAAAGTAGGAGATGGAATTAATATTTCTGAAACGATAGTGTCGCCCTCTTTGCTCAAGCTCTGGTCTACACAGTCCATCCAAATAATCACCGATCCCAGTGTAGTTAATCATGCAGTTCATCATGCACTTCGAGATTATGCGTTGTTAGACACGGCGGTTACTCAGTTACAACTTTTGAAACGTTTTGCTTCTGTACAAGGAACACTTAGATCGATTAAGACGCGAGAGATGTGACGAAGACGAAGAACGTCGCGAGGGTAACGGGTTTTGCCGTCGTCTTGTCTAAGTGGCAAGGACGATCTTGTTGCCTTCATGTAAACAAACAAAACGAATCGGCCGAAACGAACTCCCAACTGCGCGCGACGATGGCTATGAAACCAGTGAACAGGAAATTAAACTACCAGATACTCTCCAGTTAAAATTAAGAACCAGAGATAATCCCAAACCTACAATCCCATGTACCAGGATGTTGTTAGTTCCTTAGCGTGCAACTGTGTATGAGTTAAGGCGACGTGTCGAGTGCAGGGCGTGTCCGAATGTGGTAAACAAATGTCCTTTAGACCGGTAGAAGACGAAACCGCGTTGCAGAATTGTAGGAGATTTAACTAGTCAGTTTGGCTGGGTTAACCAGCGTTCGGATAGTCGTGGGACAACTCTTTCATGTTGCCTGGAAAATGTTGGATATTTTTTTTATATTTCCCAACCTTTTTCAGGTAATTTGAATAAGTTAGAGATTGTTAGAAATACAAATCTTAAGATAACACAAAACGTCTTTATTATTTGATTGGGACAACTTTTTTCTTTAATTCCTGGGCGTAATTTCTACTAGAATCTTGATCAAACTGATCTAATAATAGTTAAGAAATCTCTAATAACAGTATGTAACTATAATTTGAACTATGCATCAAAAGACGTGACTTCACCTCATAAATTTCACTTTACCAAATAACTGGCGACCTTCAAACCAATTCTCCAAGTTCTATCCAACACAATTTCCCTAAACCAGACTAACTTTCAGTGCATCTTATTGGACATAATACCGTTAAACATTCATCCTCAAGCCCCCTGAACGTTTCCGAAACTACTAAGTGACCCAACAAGTTGGTCCTGGCATGGGGTGCAGTTTGGAGAAACTTTATCTGACCGCGCAACACATCCTCGTTCCTACCGCTATCCATTTATCGGTCGGAAGCCACAGCTCACTATTCCACGAGCGCACTTAGTCAAGTTGTCGGGCCGTTACGGCAAATAGTGAACCGAGCTCTTAAATTAGCAGTTATAGTTCACGCGACGCTGCGGCAAATGGGATAACTGTTCCGAGTGAGTGGATTCTATTGTAACACTCGATCGAGCTGTGATCTGTGTGTCAGTGAGCGGATCGTGTGGTGTTGGTGTGTCTGCATGCAGATGCTATGTTGCTCTCGAGATTCGTGAGGAGTCGACAGTGCATCGGGCCGCAGGGCCGTCTTTAGACACCGAACCGGACATTCACATGAGATGCAAAGCTGCGGACCAAGGTGGTCTAACTTGGCTAAAAACAGAAACCATTAAAACGGTAACGTTATCAGTGCAACGGAACAGAGTACCAGCGTGGTTCCTCAGGCGTCATCGGGTCGCCAAGTGAATGATTGCGATACACTTAGAGCGACTCGTCTGACGGTGCTGACAGTTGGTACGATGTAAAGTGACCATCGCGGCTCCCGGAAGGTGACGAGGCAAACGACTCCGCTGCCGAGGAAAGAGCTCGGTTACACAGTCCAACGGTGAAAAGCTAGAGAAATTTTTGCAGCGGTGACAATGTAAAGACGGTCCTGGTAGACCACGAGAATCCACATCACACGTTCAAAACACTGGATGGTATCGATCCGCGGGCCAAGTTTGGGTTCTGTTCGCAGAGGACTCAATTAATCAGCCGAATCTCACACGGAACGACGGATAGGCATCGATAAATATGCATGGCGACGCGTAATTTGATTGTAATCTGCCAATTTGTCGGCCCGGCCAATCTATCGATTGCGACTTCGCACCCAAACTTGCCCAGGCTACGTGGAGCTAGACAAAATGCAGGTGCTGAGTGTCCGCGACGAGGCAGTGGTCGTTGGACGGAAAAAACGTGGCGGATGACGCGGCGTAACACTGACAAAGACAGCGCGAAACAAAAAGGACGGATGGCAAACACTGACAACGAAAAGTACTGCACGGATTCTGGTAAATCAAAGTGACGGAACGGACAAGAACAGACACAGGACACGTACGTGTTTTGGTATGTACACTGACAGAGAAGAAACAAAAAGTGGGGGGAAATAGGCAGAAGAGTGTGATGTAGTTGAAAAAAATATAATGAACTGCGATTGATATTAATTAAGACTCAGCGGAATAATAATTGTGAGGTAAATGAAACTCTTGCTATGGTCTCCGCCCATTCAACAAGGACTTGTCGTTGAAGAAGGGACCGGGAGTTTGCAATCAAAATAAGAATGGTTATGACAATAACGATAATAAAAACAATAATGATAATTAGAATTGTAATAATAATAATAATAATAATAAGAAAAATAGTTGTAATAAGAATTAATTGCAAGAATAATAATTAATAATAATAACAATAATAATCGGTGATGGATTGTTCGCTTTTTGATGTTGTTGTTGTTACTTACTCGGAGGCTCGGCCAGCTCTCCGCTTGCGTCGTTTTGATATCTTTGGCCCCCCTGTCGGTTCAAGCCTAAACAGTCCACAAAAACAAACGTTCCCAGAATGTTTATCAACAAGTTACACAACTTGGCAAATGGACGCCAAACGGGCGGTGATAAACAAAAAACAAAAATACAACAAGTGACAAGGCTCGGAGCATGGATGGGGAGTCCCGCACCGGAAGTCTGAAGAGCGGCCTGCTCGAGCGCCACGCTGACTCGGTCCCAACGCGGGCGCTCCATCTCTCTCGCCCAAGGAACACCGTGACCCTTGGCCCCGCGTCTAATCAATGGCAGTGCGGTGACAGGATGCAGCGCAAAATATCAGTGGCAACGTACAACATGTATCGAGTCTCTAACAAGCGTGTGTCGGCGCGGATGGACAGATGGCAGTTCACACTTTGTTGTGCTTCAATGTACAGAGTCGAATGTACCCCGACACACCAGGAAAACAAGTGTCGATGATGGAATAAGTTGGACCTTTGATGTCTTTAGAGTCAGGTCCAGGTTAAACTGTTCTGTGACTGTTTTGAAGTAAGAGCGACACTTGTTTTCGGTATGGGGCTGGAGTAGTGGGTGAATGGGGTTAGAGGCGTGTGGTGGCGTGTGACGTGATATCCCAGTCGCAACAAAAACCGGCTAGTCGGGCGGGATTCATAGAAATTATTGGATCAATTCTTCCCGTCTGTTTAACGCCGATGAAAGAGAGAGCGAGATAGGGGATTCGCAATCAACGGCCTTTTTATGAATCCAGCCCGACTGTGCCAGGATGCATGCATGAGACGGTTATGAATGCGCCAGTGGGTTCTGTGTGTTGGAATCGCACTAGAGAAAATCCAATGCTGCGCCTGCTTGGAATCAATGATGAATGCCAGAGGTGACTGAGATTACAAAAATGTGTTACTGCTGAAGACTGGTACAATGGTACGACTGAAAAGAGAAAAGGATTGTGAATGTGCAAAAGAACAATTTAGCGATTGCTGGATAGAATGACTTCTAACAATTCTTCACAAAAATAAATAATCGTGTAAAAAGCGAGAGGCTGAGGATCTTCTTTTCATTTTTTTTAAATTTACTATAAATATTTGCATCACTCGTTCCAGATTGATTTAACTTTCTAAAAGGAGAAAGACAATTGTTCTTTCAGCCTCTTATCTTCTCTCATTAGTCTATCATTGTCTTGACCAATTCCAGTTCAACAATGGTGCCTAAGAAGACGCAGCAACGCACGTTTTCCAGTGGGGAAGTGATGACTGGGGTTGATAGAGTGTCCCGATAAGGTATGGTCGAGCCACAACGAAAAGGTTGGATGGATTCGATTTGTTTGTATGTTTGTTTGTTTATTGGTGACGATGAGCGCCGCACGAGTTCCGTCGGGTGGTAGCTGCGCGCGTTCCAGGGGTGCCCGGCGCACCGGGGCACACCGGACACTTGTTACGTGCGGGCGTTAGTTGCTGAGCCGGCCGCGGGAGGGCGCTCTCGCGGGAGACGACTTCTATTCTTCGCCTCTCCATGGGGATGGGGCGAGATCGAGCGAGGGGACAGGGGGAGGGTAGCTACACTGAGAAAAATTGTTGTTGAATTAAGTGGATGGTAATGTTTGAAGGGGGCTGAAGGCGTTTCATAGTTTGGGAAAAAAATGAATGTAGAAAGCGTGATCAAAATAAGTGTAATAAATGTTGAACACGAGTTACAGTTCTGAAGAAAATGGCATTTTAGATGTGTTTTATTTTATTGGGCTATTAATGATTGATTATTTTGCGTTACAAATGATTTTAAAAAGACGAGTAAGGATAAAATTGATTT
The DNA here is from genome assembly GCA_022817645.1 of Ceratoteleas bidentatus. Classification (NCBI taxonomy): domain Eukaryota; kingdom Metazoa; phylum Arthropoda; class Insecta; order Hymenoptera; family Scelionidae; genus Ceratoteleas; species Ceratoteleas bidentatus. The sequence continues at coordinate 34,517 of JABFPB010000490.1, forward strand.
CATTCAATTGTGCTATTTGCACATTCAGTTTGTTAAATGTGAGTGTTGAACAAAACGAAACATCGTTAAGCAAGTGATTAGTTTATTTACATATTCAACATATTAGCAAACTGCTTGTAGAAATGTCTTTCTTGAAACCGAGTTTTTTCCGATTAGATGTATCTTCGTTGGTGTAAACTAGATTTTTAATCGGTTTAATAGACATCTTGATAATTTTGCGGTGACTTACATTTATAATTGTGCATTCAAGTTTCTGGGTAATAAGTGCTATGCTAAAAATTTTAATAACATTTAAAAGGAGAAATTAAACAAAATTTGCAAGTTCAAACTGTACACAAATGTGTTATCTGATGTTACATAGTAGGAGGTGTTATTTATAAATACATTTTACATATTCATTTGAATATTAATATAGAGCTTTGAAAGGATGATGTGAAGGTATTGCAACCAAGAAACTAGTCATTTCCAATCACTTGTATCAAGTTTTGTGTAACAAATGCTTGGCTTTGTTTTATAATAGTTTTTAAACAACAATAATCCACATCATGATGACGAATGTAACTTGAATAAATCACACGTGTCTTCTCCTGTCATTTCATATCAGATTACCGTCCATTTTATATCAGGCAGCAAACTTTTCCCAGTGTAGGTTGAAAAATTACTTTTTTTTCCAGATAACAAAATTTGACAGAAAATCGTGGAAGAACAATAACGGTCTGTACATACGAGTTTTTACCTCTGATTCGCTGGTGAACGATCTGAAAAAGTTGCAGACTATTTAATTGCGCAAAATAATGTTTATAGTTTGTTGTACGATTGTTTACGACGTATTTTGACAAAAAACTTTTCTGTGAATGAGATTAGTATTAAGGCACTTTCTCACTTGTGAATTATTTAGCTGACTTTTAAACTATTTTAACATTACATTGTTGTGTTGTTTAAACATACATTTTATTTGTCGATAATATGTCAACTATATTATTCAAGGTCGCAGAGAGTTATGTAAAACGAATTATTTTAATAACGAATATACTATTTTCAATAATTGATTAAACGATGTCAAGCGTTGCAGTAAAAGTTGCAGTGGAAATAATTTCCATGAGAACCCGGCTTAAGAACACTGCTCCCCACATACTGCTCGATAAATCTTTCAAACTATTAAACATTTGAAATTGTAGCTCTGATTTATTCTGAATAAATCAAAGTCTGTAACTCTTATTACATATTTCACAATAGGAAAAATGTCCTTAAAGTAAATCATTGAAACTGAAATTGCTTTTAATTCTTTAATCCCCAAACAAATATTGCTGGAACGTTTTACTTTGTGTATCTGATTTTTATTGTTCATCAATTACATTTGATTAACAAACATTTATTTCCACACAGAATGTAAACATTTCAAATACATTAGGTAACAGATTCAAATCTCCCATATTTCAGACTGATTTCTATCATGCACTAATCTAACATCCAAATAATAAATTGTGTGACTTTTTATCAAAACATACTGAATCTGTGGAATGTAATGGAACCCAAACCAGCTTATAAACTTGACATAAATCCAGGTTACCATTTCAACTCACTCATGACTGGTTCGATTAGTAGATAAACTCCCACTCATTAACACAACTATAATTGCTCTATAATTCTTAAGATTGATTTCTTTAATACATGCTATCCAATGCAGTAAAAATGCCTTACTTTTTCACAAAAAAAGTAATTAATATGAATTTCAATAACCCTTCTCTGCTAAGTGTTATTTTATCTCAGTCTTAATTTCCAGCCAAACTACCTTCCTAATTACCCACATGTCAAACCCAAAACCCATCTAACAAAATCCCAATCGACCTCCCTCTATTTACCTTCAAAACATTGACTTTTTCCAGCTTCTTCCTCGCAAACATATTGATTTGCCATTGAAATATTTACACAACCCACAAGATAACGTTACACTGTTGTGCTTAATAATTCAAATTATCACTGTGGTGTCAGATAAGCAAATGTGTTTCAAGTATCCCTTCTATGAATTCCGTCCAACAATCTGCATTCCATCCCAAACCAATTTATTAATTCAATAAGTCATTAACCAAGTAGATAGATTCCTATTACCCAACAGCAGCATTCCAAAAACCCAAAACAATGTACAATAATGGGAGTGGTCATTTATCCCCTCCCCCATTAATCCTTTCCTTTCATCTACTAATTGCCATCGCGCCGTGGCCAAACTCCCGAAATTCCTCGTCTGAAACTCGATCGTCCACCTTCATCTCCCTCTCTCTTCCCCCGACACGTCGCGTCGCAGCTTTTCGCCTGCCATATGATGTGCGAGATTTTGCCATCCGGTGGAAAGCCCGAGCTTGCACCACCGCTCGCAACGAAACTGCGTGACATATCGATCCGTCAATTAAACTCGTCATTATGTCACAATGACACGGAGAAACACGCCGAACCGTCACCGTTCTTCCCACGTCTCATCGTGCCGCGTCGGACATTATTCGCAGCAACAATAACAATCCTCGACGAACGATAACCTCGTCGAAATGCGCCGACCACGAAATTCGGGAGAACCGGAGTCGCCGAACCGGAAGTCACATGTTTGTTATCTGGAACGGGTGGTCCGCTGGCGTTGCGAGTGACAGCTCACGTCCAATCCGCGGGAGGGGGTGGGTGGGGGGGGGGAGGTCGCGTTCGGGAACGTACCTGTAGTAGGACAGGCAGCCCTCCGACAGGACGAACCACCGTCTCTGATACCCTTTGAGATAGTTGGTCCACTTGAAGAGCCAGCCCTTCTTCTCGTGGGTGCCGAGCTGCGCCTTGCCGTCGCCCATGTTTCCGCCGAGTGCCG
>JABFPB010000491.1:0-37360 GCA_022817645.1 Ceratoteleas bidentatus
ATTTCTAGTTTTCGAGGTGGGAAAAAACGTAGAACTCACTATTTTTCCAAACGAATTGTCACACAATGTTATTTTATAGCTAAAACTATTCTCCCATTAACATAGAATCTCGCTCTGGTCCGCGTTTTAAAAAATATCAACAAATGATTTTTTGACAAGGAAAGTCCCTAACTCCGTTGCAGCAGACTTTGGACTTGGCCTTAACGACGATACAGTCGTTTCGACGTCGGAACGACTGTGAATCACCGACGTTCCTCAGAATACGTCGTAACAACGTTGACTGCCAACATCATATCTACGTCGGAATCCGACTTCAGTTATCGACGTTGATCCGACATTGTCAAACGACTTTCGTTTTACGGTTCTACTTGAGGAATCAAATGACGTAATTACGGCGTTGTCAGTTGACGTAGTTCCGACGTAGTCAAACAATGTTGTTACGACGTCGTCAAACGACGTTGTTACAGCGTCGTCAGGGGACGTAGTCAAACAGACGTTGTTACAAAGTCGATAAAACTTCGTCAAGCATTTTTATTACGCGAAAAATTACGTTTTGCAATTTTGAAAACGCAAAAATATAGACATACTGGATTCCCCATTATCAACGGGGAATTTTTCATTTTTAACATCAGATTTGAAATGAAGTCTATATTTAATATATGTATTATATATATATATGTTTATTTATATGAATATATAATAAGATTATCAAGAAATTATGACTAATTAATTTACATTACAAATTACGTTGTTCAGAAACTTCGACCAGGAACGTCGATACGACATTGTTTAACGTCGAAACGACATTGTTATCTTACGTCGTGAAGGTGTTTCATTTCGACGTCTATACAACATTGTTACGACGTCGTTCGCTAACGTCGTATACCGTCTAACGACGTCGATCTGACGTCAATATGACTGTACATTTCTGCCTGGGATGTAAAAAAACATTAACATACTGAATATGAAGAAAAATCAACAAGCTTAATTATTTGTTTCGCCATATTAGATCCGCCATTTTGAATTTGAAATTCCGCGTTCAGATTTATGTTCAGCGACCTTGAAAACTCGGCTATTGGCATTTTTTGTGAGCATCAGATGAGAGAGAAGTATGCTGGTGAAAGGGTTAATCAGTGATAAGCAATGCAGTTGTATAGGATGCATGCATTTTCTGTCAACTTAAACCTTTTTTCTCGGCATCCAGCAAGTCGATTTTCTTGTGGTGCATGAAATTTGTTGCTTTGCAGCATTAATTTTTTTGTTACAGATTATCATTAAGAAGGTGATCGTGCCGGAACTTCCTTAATGAAGCAAGCCAGTTCGTTGCCCAATCATTGCAAATATTCATGCTACAGTGTTGGTCAAGCTCAATGATGATTAATTAACTCTTTCTAAGTCGGCAGTTTGACGTCATATTTTATGAATACGATTGATCTCCATAAGCTATTAATGGTAAATAATTGGGTTATCGCTCTACATCTCGCGATGTTCAATACACTAATAGCATTATTATTTCTAGCCAATATCGTTGGATGGAAATTTAATTAAATGTTTGCTTCTCTGAGATACATTTGTTCAGAACAGCTATTTTCGGGTCAATAAAGCTGATGTTTAGTAGTATTTAGCAACCATTCGAATTTTTTTCAGTTCAAGTTCACTAGGCAAATGGTGAATGTATATGAGTTACAATGTATATGTGTCTATAATCATCGTTTGAGAAGTCTACTTTCTTCGTATCTTTGGTTTCCGCTCTGCTGTTATCAGTGTGTCCGACGAACGATTCAGAAAAAATAGCAATTTTTTGTCCGTGATTTTCTAGTTTTTTTTCTACTTATGTTTATTTCGAAGAAAGCTGAAGAAAATTATTAGTTTTTAGAACAGTTCGTCGAATACGCCAAATTTTTTCAGTTTTCTGATAGAAAAGCACGAGGGTTAATGGCGATGTCATTATATGGAGACCAATAGAACTTGTCATGGGTCGTTAACATAAAAATATATATTCAAATTACACAAAGACATTGGCTTATTGTGAAAATGCAAGCGATGTTTACAATATAAAATTGGTTTTTCAGTGGAAAATTCCTTAGGGATGTAATAACTTTCCACGTTATTACTTCCCTACGGAATTAAGTTATATTACTTCTCTCGGGAATAAGTGAACAACTTTCCGCCCTGTGCCTCGAACGAAAAGTAGTCCTTGGCTACTTTTCTTGCACTTGATACCAAAAGCACCGTGTGTACTACGGGAAGAAATGACTTACTTTCCACCCTTGGTACACAATTTACTATTACTAGCAAGCTGATGTGCTCGGTATTCTGCGATGAAATTTTTTTTAAACATGTACGCATATTTCTGAAACGACTTTGACACTTAAATTGTAAATTACGTGTTACCGTGAGTTTAAGGTTAAAAATGCATTTGAGAAAAATTTGCCAACTTTTGGCAGGAAATGGCTGACTGAAACATCGTTCGTTATTTTGACATCGCTTTAAGATGCCTTATTTGTGAAATAAAAATTTTTGTACATGGAACGTTTAATGTTGCGAACTAAATTAGCATTAAATGTGAACTAAAGTAAATGTCTGAAAATGCTGTATGAGTTTGACTATGTTTGTAAAGGTTCTTTGATAAGCCGCTCAGATATGAGTATAAGAAAACTAGTTTTATATACTTACTTTATGTACTCGTAATCAGATAGGGTGATTCTATTAAGATAAACTTACCTTTTTACCTACACATCGTTCTATGTATATGTTGCGAATAAAAATTATCGCGGGAGAGTTTCTGGGATTTCAGAGATAAAAAAAAATGTTTAAAAATTCGAACCGTTTCCAATATACCGAAGTGAAATATATCTTATGCTTTTCCAATATACTGAAGTGAAATATACCTTATGCGATATGGACCGAAATTTGAGCTATGGCAAATCTGTTTCAGACCTCAGCTTCGTCTAATGTCCCACCTGCTGGAAATCATCAATTTTCCTCTTTTGTTGTGTCAGCGTATTTCATCAAAAAGTGTGTTTTTCAGTAGTGGAAAGAATAATGCTCTCCACAATAATAACAGCTAAAAAATTGGGTCACTTTTCACTGTACGAATCAGAATAAAAAATTATGTGAAACTTGTGAATAATTAATTGGTAATTCTAGATCCGTGTTTATCCAGCATCCGCCTTCGGCTCATGAAATTAAGAAATGTATCAACAATTCCGAACTTTTTACAATAGCTGCAAAATGTACTGTGTGAGCTTTAACATGTAGATAGACCGTTGACACAAATATTCACGAAAAATATTCTAAATCTAATTGCTCGGCACCAATGCAGCAAATTCATAAACGTTCCATTCACATTACCTTTCTATCTCTAATATAGCGGCACCTTCATTTCATTGTATTCACAGTCATTCATGCAACATTCGTAATAAATTGCATAAAGTATTTAAAATAATTGTCTATTGTCTTTAAAGACGTTTTGCTTCAGAAGTTTGCACGCTAATCTTTACCAGCCCATGACCATCTTCGAAACAATTTTATTAAGCTCCTGAAAGAAGGCGAGAGCATGAAGATAAACGTCACCAAGACACAGACAATAATTAACGAGAGCTTGACGAATAACTTTTCAATCAGTTTTACCTGACAATAACATTGTATTCAAATAATTAATTGGAGCACCGCAATCCGCGAGAAATTATAACTGAACATTATTATACCGCCGAGTGCGTCAGAAGCCTCGTATATGCCTGCCAGCAGGCAACCCGATATACGTCTGTGTAGTAAAGCTAGCATGTCATGAGCGCTAACAGTTGCATCCTGTTCGCGAACTAGTCGGTATTTGAAAAGTGTTATTCTCAAACAGGATCTAAAACGATTCACGTTCACTTTCTCGACATTCATAAGATATAGTGTGCGCACTTGAACTATAATAAAATGAACCGGAAAATTGAACGGCTGACATAATTGAACATCACTGCGTTATTCGCGACGCCCATCGTAATTTTGATCGATAACGATTCGAGAGTCAATAACACAATTAACATTTTACTGCGATTGTGTGAAAAATGTAAACGCACTTTCACGCGCCGTCAGCCTGGGGCATTCAAGCGTAGAGCGCGAAAATTCAATACATCGCCGGCAATGTGGGCCAGACCCAACTAGGCCTTTTCATTATTAGAGCACGATCGTCGAATTTGATCTCCCGTTGTGTCCTGACACCGGTCGCATGATCTTTAGTCAGGTGCATCGAATTTCCTTGACGCACTTCCAGCACCGCTTATTCTACTTTGCCGGAGAAGGAAAGTGATTTTCAAAAAGCGAATCTATGACCATTGAATTAAACAAGCGTAAAACGTTGATCAGTCGGAAAGAGTTCAATCATTGGTTAACTGGTAAATTCCATATTTCCCGTTGAAGTTTAACGGATTTTTTCCCATAGCCGAAATAATTAATTATTTTGTTATATTTTTTTTCGTCACGCTGAAAGTATGTTACAGTTTCATGATAAAAGAGGCGCAACTTGGGACAAGGTCTAACAGTTCATCGTTTTTTCCGCATTCACGACAAAAAGTGGCTGTAAAAGTAATGTTACCGATTTAATCACCGCGAGCTAGTTATTTTTGGGGAAAATGCTGCGCGAGCGGTTGGCTTTCATGGCCATGGATTATGGTAAATGAAGGTTTGCGCGGCACGATGAAAAAAGGCGCACGAAAAATTACAACGTGTAGCATGAGAGCCGGGATAAAATGCATGTTTAGGCGCTGCATCGCGCGAACATGAAAAATGACTTTCTCGATAAAAAAATATGAATATGTAAAATCATTTCTCGACTTTCATAAAAATGATTGTAATTCTTAATCCGACCCTCTTAAATGTGTGCCGAATTTCCGCTCGAAACGATTTTGCGTGCGGCGATTGTTTTCCAAAGTAAATGCATAATTAATACGCTCTGCGCCAATAGTTTATTTATAAAATACCACTTGGATTGCTAACATACATTTCGCCGCTTATCTAGAACGTAAGACCGAGTGCTTCGGAATCGGCGGTCTAAAACGTCGCGCGTTTTTACAACTACATTCCGTGGGATATCGGCGATAAACATCAAATGCGCGTAAAAGGCAAGAAAGGCGGTGATTGATGATATTCATAATCGCGGTCCTGTTGTAAGAGCAACAATTAAACTAAGAGATCTGTTACAATATCACGTAGCCTGGGAGCGACTTTTTATCGGATTTTGACTGAAATTAGGATGCTGCGCTCTATTTGACGCCCCCTACCCGTATCGGCGCGGCGACGCCTCTCTCGTCTACGCAAAGAAGAGGGCCGCTCTGGTCTAAAGAGAATGCATGAGTGCCGAATGGTAAAAAGGAAAAACAACTGAGATGATTTGCTATATATAGTGCAAGTATCAAGACTCAAGGTCCAGTCCGACACGTGCCTGCTGACCAGCAGTGTTACTCGAACGCGGTTCCCGTGCTGACTTGTCAGAATCGCCGACAAGATCGACGTAGTGGTCAGATCAGGTGTCGTCGCCTAATCAACGCAACTGCAACATGAGTCACGCTGTACTAAACGGTTTCGGGCACGTTTTGGCCGTGCTTTTGATCGCTCACGCGTGTTTAATGCGTCGGTCACTTGCCGAAATTCAACCAGTGTCGAGCAAGCAGTCCCTGGATGAGTCGGAAGGCAAACTCGCGGTCAACTTGAGCAAGAACTGCAACAAATCCTACAGTGCGATGTGTTTAAAACTGGACGTCGCCACATTCGTAGACAAGTTGTCGGAGCAGGAGGATATCGGTAAGTTGCTCAGTTGAGAGCAAGTTTTTTGAAACTAGAGGGTGGTTCGAGGTATTAATTATCATTGTCTACCTAAAAAGGAATTCTGCCGGGAGTATCGATCGTCAAAGAGAGCGGCTCGAACGACGTATCCTCGACGGAAATGGTCGCCAACCTGGCCAGGGATTTCCCGAACGACGTAGACAAGAGGCTAGATGCCTACCTGGTGCAGAAGGTCGGAAACTATTTAAACAATCATGCGATTTCCATCAAGCTTTTCGACCCAAGATCGCTTGGACTGAATGACAACCAGTATGAGGAAGCTTCTAGCAAATCTGGATCAGTAGAAGGTTAGTTAGATATTTTAATATAAGTTGGTTCCCTGATAGAACATGATGTTCTATTAGGGTTTGAGGTTAATATAACTTGGTGTTGCGTTGAAACTGATTGTATGACTTTGGATTTCAGCACGTAAGAAGGACAAGGGTGGTATGGGAGGTATGATGGCTGGTTTGATGATGATGAAGGGAACCCTGGGAGCTCTCGGTTTTGGTGCTCTGGCGATGCTGGCTGGAAAAGCCCTGATGACCGGGTTGATGGCACTAATGCTGTCGACGATTGTCGGATTGAAGTCGTTGGCAGGTGGACAGGGAAAGACCACATACGAAATAGTCAGTAAACCAGTCTACACGTCGGCACACACCCACAGTTCCGAGGAGGTCCACGGTCATGGCTACGGCGGCTCGGGTTACGGAAGGTCACTGGACGAGGTTCACGAAACGGTACAGGAAGCCGTGCGAAAATACGGAAACGTGCTGAACCGCCGAACCATACTGTGAAGCTGAATGAATTGAAAGTAGTTTGGGTGAATTAATTAGCAAAGTAAATAGAGTGTGAAAGTCACGCGGATTATCGTGGGAACAATTTCGCCGACATTGTTGCGCGGACTCGGCACGGTCAAAGCCGGCGCGAAATTATCGCACAGCCGCTCCCGAGCTGGCTCTCCCCGAAATTTTGTACAGTAAACCCTGTTGCGAACGACCCGTTAGTTATTTGTTATTTATGAACTATTTATTCACTAATCTTGTTATCGACACCGCGAGGATGTGGTCGAAGCGTCATGAATGTACGTTTATAAGAATGATGCTGCATGTTAATAAAAAAGCTTGAATCGAGGCAAAAAATCGTGTCTGAAAAACAATTATCCTGACTCGGTCAGGAGGTCTGCCCATCCTTTCTCTCACAACCGTTACCGTCTGCCAGAAATAATAAACATCTAAACGCGAGCCCGAAGACAAAAGCAATTGCACCCAGTTGGCCTAAAGATACTTTACAGTCGATGTCATTATTATATTAAATCGTCGCCGGCCGCTGGGCCTAATGACAATCGTGACAAGGTCGCCGCAAAAATTATCCGGCGACATAATTTCAAATGTATATAAGCTGTCGACGCGCTTCCTACTTCCTAGAGAGTTGTTTTCGGCGTCGTTCCGCGTAACAAGTTGGACCGATCGCGGATCGGCCATGGCTGTCCGTCTGTTAGTTTGGGGCCTGTTTCTGGCGAATGCGGTGCTCGCGACCCCCGCGCTCGATGACCCCGTGCGACACGGTACCGTCGACGATACGGCTCTCGCGTTCCCGGGTAAGCCGGTCTTCGACTTCCAGCGGGACGGCTGGCGGATCGACGTTCGCGTCGTGCCCGGAGTGAACGTCTCGCGCGACGATCGGAAAGAGGATGTTGACCACTTTCCCGATTTCCCAATAAAAGAGATCGGCTACTGCGTTCTCGACTTTTCTTTAATATGTGTGCAAAAAAGAATTGCTCGTTACGTTGATGACATCGATCGGCTCGACGAGATTACACTGTTCGGGCGGACCGTGGAGATCGTCCGGGCAAGAAAGGCAGTCACGCCGACGGAGTCCGAGAGGCGGCTGATTGGTGAGAGTGTCAGTGAGAGAATCGACCGTAGCGTGAATCGGTTCTTTGATACCCATGCGCTACGAATCTCGTTGCCGAAATGGAATGGAAAAATGAGCCAAATCAATGTCATGTACGGTGACACGAGCCTCGAGGAAGGTCAGTAGAACAGGGATGGTCTTAGCAACCGTCCGCTCGAAAAGTATTCTTGGTAAACAAGAATTTTGCGAATTTGCAGGGCGAGGAAAGAAGGGCGGAGGCAAAGGAAAGTGCAAGAAGATGATGATGATGATGGTCGGCATGATGAAGATGAAGCTCATGGGTACTAGGACGTTTTATAGTCACTTAGTTCATAAACGAATCGCGAGCAGATAAGAAAATGTAGTTTTAATAGTCGAGTTAATTTGGAGAGCTACTCGCTCGAGATAATTGATAGTGTTCTGTCCTTGTTGCATTGTGCTTTCTTAATGCGTAAAAATGTCTTCCTGTTGAGATCAAACGTTTCACTTTAGAATCTAGGGTATCTTCGTAATAATTGAACTCAACGACGGCTTTATACTCGGAATTAAAAAGCAATTGCTTGTAACAATAGGAATGATGGGTCTGGCCTCGATGAAAGGTATGATGATGGCAGGAATGTCTCTGATGCTATCTAAAATGATGTTAATCATGAAGCTGATGAGCCTGAAGAAAGGTGGTGGAGGATTTGGCGGCGGAGGGGGAGGAGGTAAAGTACATGTAATTATACCATAATTACTCAGGTAATGTAATTAATGTAATGTGTAAATACATTATTATAAGGAATTAAATTTCATTGCGAAAGTATACTGTGACGCAGTACGAGTCCAGCCTTGTTTATATTGTGGTGGATTATTGGATATGTCGATTAATATAATACTAATAATATAAGATTTTACTAATATAATACTAATATAATATTCAGCAATCAGTATTTTGTATTGGACTTATTCTAGTTTAAAATACAACGTATGATACAATAGGAAATTCCACGTGAATTTTGGTTATTCGGAAATTAGGCCTTTCGGATTCGGATTTCACCTGCTACAGGTAGAAAATTCAACTCCGTCATTCTGAATTAAATAGTATGAATATGCGGGAGGTGAAAGATTTATCAGATCGTATAACAATTATACTATTGAAAAGGTGTAATTTACTTCACTATGACTGACACCGTGCATTTTTAACACAATATGTAACAATAACCTCTATTGGACACAAATGAATACAATATTACCGCGAAAAAAAATTATATTGTATTCGATGAACGAAAAGTGAAAATTTCATAAATAATATTATATTTTGCATCCGTTACTTAGGAAGACTTGCCAAATATATTTGTGACTTTTTATATATTTTTTAAAATATTTTTTTAGGTTCTGTATACAATCAAAAGCAGTCTATTTGTTCATCAGTTCATAACTAATATTAAATTTAAGAAAAATATCTAAAAAAGAAAATATATAAAAAGGGTTTTTGGAATAATCCCATTCGAACTCCGAACTGTTAAAAATGTTCAAAATTTGAACAGATCAGTTAACATAAGGAATTATTTAATTACTATTTCTAAATTTATCAATGTTTTTCCTTAATTAATATTAGTTAAGGAATGAATGAACAATCCAACAGCCTTTCTAATTTTGTATAGAATGTATTAAATAATATAGCGTTAATAATGAAAAGTTCATTTGACATCCCTACCATTAACAGAATTTTCAATTACAAATGTGGATATTTGAAAGAAAAAATGTTTAAAATTATTTTTAATATTTTAGAAACTAAACTAGATTAGAGAGGTAATATTAACGGAAGTCATATTTGTTCGTGAGTACTTGATGATATTTACGATAGCTTCTCGTAATTGCACGTACTTTTCATTTAAGAACGAGTTTATTTCCACTTTATATATGATTAACCAAAGTTTAGAAAAAATTGTAAGTACGAAGCACGTTGCGAATGTTTATATACGTAAATGTGTCACACGTGTTGTTGGCTAAAATTTTCAAAACTACTTAGCTTATTTTTCAGTTAAATATATTACGCATGCAGTCACATTATACAAGAATGTGGATCTTCAGGTCATCTAAAAAGTTTATTAAAACCATTTATGAATGAAAAATTCCAGAACTGAATTTTCTATGCATTAATGATACATTTAATACTCGCGTATATCATTTTGACGATTTAAATAAAGTGAAAGGTGAAGTTACGATATTAAACTACTGGTTTATTTTATTAATTTATGTGAACTAGTTTCTTTATTTTTACAGTATTTCATTCGTAAACATTTTATCCATGCTTCATATTTTAAACTTATTTATTTCCTTTTAATAGAAATTGTTCGTTAACAAAAACAATATTGCAATGCAAATTTAAAATAGTTCAACCTTGAAGCATATTCTTTTTCATTATACATTTGTGGTCAACCATAAAAGTCGGTTATATATATTTGGTGGCAATCACGCTTTTTCTAATAACTTTTGTATTTCTCCAGTTTCTAACAATAACAATTATATATTTGTATTTATTCCGTTGTCCTACAAAACTTCTCTTGAATTTGTTATACTACATCGTACATTAGTTCGTGAAAATATTATGAATTTTCGTAAATATATCATTTGAACATTCCCAACATAATCTGTTAATATAAATTCAAAAACCTAGTAACATTTAATATTCTATTAGCCATTACGAATTATAAATAACGTTTTTCATAATTATAACATTTTTTCTGTATCATTATGGCAGAAATATATTTAGAATCATTTGATTTTAACTTTATAACGATTGTTTCATAATTGTTACATTTTGTTCTAACAATTTTATCGATACAAGATTTTACATGAGCTTAAAATACATATTAAAGTAAAATTAAAATGAATATCCGGAAACGAAAATTAAAGTGTACCTGGGTATATCTGCGTAAGTCATAGGTTGATACATCAATGTTAGACGAGTGCTCATTCACAAGGGGTTATTACTATACACGAGAAAGTACTTTCCCAGACATATAATTTTAAAAATAGATGCTTACAAAGTGATTTGTGAACATACCGGTATGAAACCGATAAAATATACTTGACTGCACGCTAAGGTCACCTATAAATTTGTGCAAGATTTATTATTTGAGCAAAACTAGTATTTGCGGACGAACTTTAGTTCACACGGTGAAATTTAAAACTAGTGTTTGATATAATTTATAGCAAATTGTATAATATATATAATCTGAAATTATATTTATATGATATATATATAATAACAAGAAATTATATTTTATGTGGATTGAAAAAAACCTTTACTTTGTTTGAAATTTCAATTATATATCGAGTTTTATGAGATTGGGCAGTGTAATCCCATCGAAATTATGTGATTTATCATGTATGATTATAAATGTTTACCTGTTTAATGCGGTTAAACTGAAAATGTAGACAAAACGAAAAATAGTCCCGTTTTCTCAATGCAGGAAATGTGGCCTAATATTAAATGGTTTTTGTGGGAAAAGCCGTTAACAGAAAAAATCAGAGCTAATCTAGAATAAAAACAGCGGAAAATGCCAGATTAATGTTTCGACAGCACTTGTCTTCGGCTCGTATTGTCGACACATTTGTATGAAATTTCCCTGGAAATTTCAAGTATCAGATAGACATATATTTCTGGGGAAAGAAGAGTAAACATTTAACCCATTCACTAGTAGTGGGTCGGAAAACGACCCACCTATATTTTTGTGCAAACTTTTTTGAACATAGAAATGTGCGGGTGAAAGGGTTAAACCAGGTATAATATTGCAAGATTTGGACGAAGACGGAATATTCAGCAAATGATCCCTAAGGGAGCACGTTGGTTGAATCAACGTTGATTCAACGTTCCCGAAATCCTTGAATCAACGTTGGTTCAACGTTGTTGGATCAGTGATACAATGATGAGTCAACTTACGAATGTCCGGATTGGGGAGGGTTGAATCAACGATTTCAGCAAACGTTGAATAAAAGTTGAGGCAACGTGGATTCAAGGTTGAATCAACATTATCTGCAAACGTTGAGTAAACGTTAATCTAAGGTTGAACAAGCGTTGATTCAATAACATGTTAACGTTAATTGAAGATTAAGTCAACGTTGAATCAACATTTGAGAACAACGTTGACTCAACGTTGAAGAAACTTTAATGTCTATTTAATAGTATATTTAATAGTATTTAAGGCGTTCACTCGATGCCTTGATTCCACATTGTTTCAACGTAGTTCTCAAACATTGATTCAACGTTGATTCAACTGTGATACACTGATGACTGTCAACGTTAATTCAACGTTCAAAGTTGTTCAACGTTAATGGCTGTTTAATAGTATATTTAAAATAGTATTTAAGGCGTTCACTCGATGTCTTGATTCCACATTGTTTCAACGTTGTTCTCAAACGTTGATTCAACGTTGATTGAACTGTTATATACTGATGACTGTCAACGTTAATTCAACGTTAATTCAACGTTGTTCAACCACCGTTTTGTTGAACCACCGTTAATGCATCGTTGAGCCGATAACGTTGATTCAACCATGCATCAACGATAACTCAACGTTGAATCACTGATCCAGCAATGTTGAACCATCATTTATCCAAGGATTTCCGGAATGTTGATTCAACGTTGATTCAACTTATGTGCTCCCTTAGGGGATCGTCTTGTGAAAATGAAAACATTCTACTGTTTTGCGTTTTTTTAAATCACTGGGATCTACAGATTTTTTACCTTATACTTGATTTGACTTGATTTATATATGTATATAAGTTGAACCATTCAAAACGTATTCAAGTATGTCCATATTCGTTTATACCCAGTAACACACATTTTCTGCGCGTAAAACATTCGCAGCAAGGGATATCGTTTTCATTGCAAGAAAATAACTGTAAATAATTGAAAAGAATTGGAATTGGCGCTAATTGGAACTAAATTTCATCTAACATTTTTATAATCCTGTCAAACAAATCTGCTGAACTACTCGTTTCGCTAACTATCAAATTACTTTCGGCATTTTGATACTCAGCTTAAATTACCTCCTAAACCCGACACTCAATCCGTTACTCAGCAGCAAATACGAGTACAAACTCATTCCAGATTAAAAATGGGTTTCTAAAACATTGAACCCATTCATCACCTATTAACATTCGCATAACAATCCTAATTTTGTATTTTACAATTAAAATTAATTGATCGAGCGCTTATAATTTCATTTTAATAATTTATAACCGCTCTGAATTTCCCATGTAAATATTCATACTCATTCTTTAAAAAAACTTTTGTTCATTCGACAATTATTTTTAGGATCGAAGGAAGTAGTTTGGGTATCTAAGGGTGGCGGCGGTGGCGGAGGCGGTTGCTGCGGCGGAGGCGGCGGAGGAGGCGGTGCCCCACCCCCAGACAGTTACGGTGCACCTCCACCCAGCAGTTACGGTGCGCCATCTTCCGGCGGTGGAGGCTACGACTATAGTGGCGGTGGCGGTGGTGGCGGGGGTGGCTGGGGTCGAAGTTTCATCAAACCACCTGTGACTCACGACTATGACTACATGGACTCCGAATCCTATCCGGAACCAGAACAGGAGTACTGGATTGACGACAATTCAACGAACTACGATAACACCTGGAAAGCAGAACAAAACTTGACCGGCAAATGGAACGATACGGCACCTTTGCGCACGATGTCTTACCATCCAACGGCTAATGTCGATAAACTGGAAAACAGTGTTACCGACGAACGGACTGAAGCCAAAGTTGACAATGTAGGGACGCTGCAAAGTGACTATGCCATGGTAAATGGTTACCGGAAGATAGACCTCAAGAAGTACAACATGGACCACTTTGCGCGCATCCGGAGTCTTTTGCACAGAAATTCGTCCGACGAAGCGAGTCCCAGCAGTGGGCAAGATAGAAACAACTTTTATTAGCGAAATTCTGTAGCTCAGTGTCAAACAATAACACATTAGATATAGGCTTCCTTAATGTATTTATTTATCTATGTCATTATTTGTTTATTAATTAGTCAACATCTTGTGTCGAGTACCTCAAATGAAAAAAAAAATAAAATTGTAATAAACACTTTATTAGAATACCGTAAACACCTGGACACCCATCTCCTTACTATTTGCATTCCGTCTTCTTTACCTACGTTAAGAACTATTGACCTCGACTTTATCCCCCCAAGACCTGTGACATGCAGGTCATCGACTATAAATTGTAAGCCGTAAAATCAAGTTTTTAGTCGACTTAGCGAAAATACTTATGGTCTCGAATCTGAACCTTTCGCACAAATAAGAGTCAATGTAAAGATAACGGTGATTTCATAACTTTCAATACTCGTCATTCGTCTTTTACCTTGTATCCCCGAGGCTGACAATATCCTAAATTGGTTTAAACATTCAAAAATAACGAAATGAACCTTGAACCGCTATCGTTCTCGGACAGAAATTTCTGTAATTTTCGTCTGACGATTCATGTGACGTGACCCGCGTGACTTGTGGCCCACATTGGCGTATGCCATGTGCATATTAACAGGTGGAACGAGACACAATTTTCGATCTGCGATCCGATTTTGTTTGAATGGAATAACGGCATGTAAATTCTCAAGACGTTCGATGATTTAGCCACGAATGTGTAACGCACGCAATGCTGCCAAGCAAAAACGCTACTGAAACGAACTAGATTTTCCAATAATCGGAACTTTTCATTCGTTACGTAACCGTTTGCTTTTCCACGCTGACGATCTCTTGTTCTGCATACGGTTAACGCCTTGTGATCGTCGCGACGTGCGCGGCTGTTTTAAAAAAAACTTATCGGGATGGGTAAAAATTAATTCAATTTCGTGCCGTTGCGTAGTAATAATGAAAGCTTTCACTGTACCCGCAATTACGTTACACTTAAGTGCCCAGCTCAGCAGAAGATCATTAACTCGGAATAACTGTTGACGGTTCTGCATTGCTGTTATCACAGGATATTTTAAATTCCTTGGTGTTAGAGGCATTTAGAATTACAATAGACGTAGAATTTTGCGAGCGCACGCGGGAAAGTTTATTGTCACTTTAGGTTAATTGTAGAGTGCTTGAGGTTGTTGCTTTCTACCTTTTATGAGCGTTTATTTGAGAGTCAGAGTATTGAAAAGCGCGAATGGTTTTTTCTTCTTGAGGTCATGAATGATTTGGTGAATTACTTTTGGACTTGGAACTGAATGGTTATTGAGATGTAAATTGGTTTTTAAACTGACTCTCTATATCGATTGAAAAAGGAATTCGTACAATGAAGATTAATGATGATAGATATTTAAAAAATTACTTTTTTTGCAGATAAAGATGCGTACATCGATAACATATGAATTTAATGGAGACCCGCAAATATACATACAATTGCTAATATAAACTTTCATAATTATTTACATTCCCGTGTAAAAAAAGAAATCTGGATCCGGTTTGGTTGCTTCACAACTACAAGATGGTAGCCAGACTGACTAGACAATTTCCAGACTGCAGCCGGACTCATTTTGAGTCCAGATAAAGTTATATTTGTTATAATGTAAATCAGAGTATAATTAATAGACGTCAAAAATTAAAAAAATGTTTGATTACTCTAAATTCATTTCTACATATATATGTGGTACGACTTAAACGAGCGTGAATCAGACTATATTAAACCGGTACATAAACAGTACGACAAGTTAAATATACCTGTGAGGTGATATCAAAATCTTATGCTGTAGACGGCTCTTTAAGTTTTTTTTCGTTTACCGCAAAAGATAGCACGGCTACGGTGTTTAGACAAATTGATGTGCTTTTCTAAGCCTATTTTCATCTTTTTTGCTATTTAAATCAGAAGATTGGAGCAAAAGCAAACCATAGTTAGACCTCTTTATCTGGATCGTAATTATTTATCTGAAGACCGGCAATACGATTAAAAACATATGTATTGTAAGGTATGCAAAAATACACAACACGTGCTTAAGGACATGTATTTTAATTTTTGGAACATAATACGAACATTTAAAAAGCAGAAACCTGCATTACTTCGGCGTAAGATGGATCTGCTGGTACATCATCGGCATGTATACTTTCTATACAATGGTGCACCTGCAGACGTAGTGTATACATTGTGCTACCATTATGTGGCATGTTAATATTTTATAAGAAATCTTAGTATATGCGTGTGTAGCGACTTTCATATCAAGCAAGTTGTTTATAATTATAAACAACAAGGTTAATTGATTTTCACTTTGAAAGCAATTTAAAATGTACCATATACAGTTACATATAATCTATAATAGAGATGTTAAATAAAGTAGCGACGTTTACCAAAGCACATTTTATTTTAATTTAAAATGTAAGAAAAAAAGTATTGTTTTAAATGAAGATACAGATTGTTATGCAGAGCTTGAAAAAGATTATAGGAGCAATTGCTTTAGTTTAAATTAACTGTTTGTTACAATACTCTTATTACAGGTTAGACTTCGCTAGTATATTTTTCTCTTTATCTTTACATTATCAAGAGTTATTGATGCAGAACGGTGTAAGCCATTGTATAAAACTTTTATATTTCATACCAAACGAGTTCTATTCTCAGATTTCATTTGACCTTAAATTTGGTGTCAGTTACAGTGGAAACTGCAATGATTACTTACACTTAACACATTCTATTTTTTCGAGGTGAAAATAGTAATAATTTCAAAAAATCTTACTTTTTTAATACTCGTAAAATAAAATTCAATTATCATACATGTAAACATTTATATTGTGTGTACAAAGATAGAATATATTATAAATAATTACAAATATATTTTTATATGCACTTTAAAATTATCGTATAAAAACGTTTTCCAATTATCGTATTTGACTGTAATTGACATACATGGTTTTCCGTTCGTCGAAACATGAAAACGTCTTTAGCTGCTGAATTGGAGAAAACGATATTGCGACATCTTCATAAACATAACTGTTGTTTCGGCTATTTACATGATAAAACGAGACATTAGAGTTTAACCATTAATTGGTCAGTAACACTCAGGAAAGATCTCCATCGTCAAAGCGAAAACTTCGTTCCTGAAATTATTTCTTGGCAAAGTGAGTTGTACTATTAATTACCAAAATAAATACCATCAATAATGAAACAAGGATTAATGCTTCCACATTCCTATTTTACTTATTCTGCATAATAAAGCACCGATAAAAATCGGTTATTTTATTATAAACACCTGTAGTACACATCGCTAAAATGTTTCCCTATAATTCTCCTACAAAGTGTATGCAAAATTAATCAGCATTAGAAGCATACATTTATGAATGACTTACATCAAGATAAGTTCCTTATCAGAGAAAGTTTCGTTCTACTCAGCATGTAAAAACGACCCACAAAAGCTGACACTTTTTCACGAGCATATAGCATTTTGAATTTCGAAAAGGATTGTCATACGAGTTAATTATGGCGCTGACTGAGCTCTTTTTCTGGTTCGGTTGGTGCTGACGTGTTTTTGTTTGAAGACCGCTTCCTTCGTCCACCGTTAGATAACCCAGTCATTGGTCGGTGCTGCACGAAAGTCGCGGTACCAGCGAACTTGACCTGATCAGGAAAATCGGGGAGAAAGTTTTCGTGATTGCCGCTAAAAAGACATTCCGCGTCGAAATAATGCAAACGGTCAAGGCGGAATCGGTTCACTTTCCTATGATAGAATACCGGAAGTAGCGATACCCGTCGCTGCACTGTCAGCTTAATTATATCGTCGCGGAACATGAAACGAATTTATAACATGCTGACATTTGTGACATGCAATAAATTAGATTATACATCAACGAGAGTTTTAATGAGTTCAATGATTTACTTAGTTGGTAGTATTTCAGAAATTGTGCAGCCAGAGAACATAATGTAGCCAAAGAATGAGCATTCGTTTGAAGTCCCAGTTAAAAAAAGCTTATTAAATCATCTTGAAAAATATTGGAAACATATTGAATCGTATTATACTTCACGTATGCGGTCTTATTAAGTTTTTTTATCCAACAACGACAAAAGGGCGGAAGGTTTTACTTTCAGCCCTTGGTACCGGGCGGAAAGTTATATTACCTCCCTCGGGAAGAAATGAACAACTTTCCGCCCTGTTCCTCGAGCGAAAGTGGAGTACTTTCCTTGCACTTGATACCAAAAGCACCGTATGTACCACGAGAAGAAATATGCTATTTATGATCGGTCACATTTATTAATTAAGTCATAAGATTTTAGTACTGTAAACCACAAATTATTTAAGGAGATTTTTTCATTTGAAACACCAATTTTTTTAGGGTTTGTTCAACATATCTTATTAGTTAATTAAAAGATAATGTAAAAAAGGGGTATACTGTTTTATAGTACATTTGATGATGCTCAAATTAAAATTACTTTTGCTTCAAATTGTATACAATTTCCTGCACTAGATGGTACTGAAGATGATGTGTCACAAAACATTCTTCGTTTTTATCATAAGCAGATGCCGAGCTCTATTTATCTGCAATAAGAGAATCTATCATCTTAAACTATTTTCAGATGTGAACCAAAAACACGACTTCTACACCCCATTTTCTTAAAATGGGGTCTAGAACAATCAAATTATCATACGTCTTTTGCCGGCAATGACACTTTGTCGCATTCTCTGTTGCGTAAGAACTCAAAATAAAAAATTCGAGTTTTTGACAATTTCAAAAGGGAAACCCCCATTAATACTCCTAATTTTTGTTACATAATAAATTTAATAGTTGATTTTATTCATTTCCGAATTGATTCATTTCCGCAATTTTGCAACCATTTAGGCCAATGATTTAGCAACAAAAAAATCATGGATTACAATATATCATGCAGGCTGGTATGTATAGATTATGTATTGATAAGTGTATCGCTACTAGTGCAACGGCGCTGATAAAGTCACATTAATCAGGTTTATTGACGCGTAATTATATCTAACACTCAGGTAGACGTGCGATCCAATACATAAGTGGATGCATGATATTGACATATTGTAATTCTACAATGTGTCTACAACCGTAGCCAACATTTCCAAAAATGATTTTCTACATGCTTTTTAAATGTTTCAAATTAATTAATAATAACATAATAATCGCTTATCATATAACACATCATTCAGTTAATGCAAGAATATGTTTCTTGCAGATCTAACATTTGCATATATCTTAGCACGTGTTTCTCATTGTTTAACGTAATTCCGCGAAAAGACATTTCTGGCAATAAATTTTCTGGCAATAAAAACATTTGGGAAATATGCGATCATCTTTTAAAGAAGGTAGCACGTATAACATAATTTAAACGTTCTGAGGAACCCGCAGATCTTATTTACGTGTTAGGTGGACAGTAGTTTATATTTTATTGTGTCTGCGTAAATTCAGTAGCTGAAAATATATCATGAGTCCTATTTATTTCGGGTGTTGAAACGCGATGTTAATATGTGCCGAACTGAATTTCATCCGAAATCGTTATGTCGTAGCACGTTTCTAGTGGCCATATTCTACACAAAGCAGAGGAACCTATTCTTTCGCACACTACCAGCTATTTGGAATTTGCATGGAATAGTTTAAATACTACAGCTTTTAAAAGCAATTGACAAATAATTTTCCAACCTTTATAATTTAAAAACAGAATATCACACATAATATAGCCATAAAAAGATTTTTTCTGGTTTTTGTTCGTTTAAAACATCTACAAATTAAAACGCCAGTTTTTACAGTGATTTCCTTTTCCGAAAATTCTTAAAATTAGTCAGTTTTTGCAGTAATAAAGTTACGAAACAAGAAATTACATAAGTCTAATTTAACCAAATTAATTTAAATATAATAAAATGACTATTTCAATTGCAGTAGCGTCATTGAAAGTAGAACTGGATATAACGTCGCTAAATTATTTCTGCTCACAGGTGTTCCTGCCATTGACCTTAATTATTAAAATAGTACGAATCATTAAAATGTTGTGTAGGACGTTTTTCCTGGTGAGTCGGAGTCCCTGAAATAGATTATTTCCGTTCATGATATCACTGTCTAATATGCAGTGTGTCAATGATCTCTTTACGTTTCAGTTCTTAGCAATTTTTGTAATTTCAATGGAAATACGTTTTTATAAATGTTTAAGATTTATATTCAGATTTGACCGTCGAGGTTTGAGAAGTAAGTTTTTTTTCTTGGAAACAGCATTGAGTTAGATTTAAACATCAGATTTCGTTTTGCATATTATTTCAAAATAACATATAATTTTTTGCTGATTTAATGTGCAAGTGAATGTATACATTAATCACTTTTACTGAACCCTACCGTTACATCTTGACTGACAGAAATTCAAGTGAATTAAAGGTCAATCAGTCAAGATGTAAATGCTACAGTGTGCGCTGAAAAAGTTAGAATAACAGATAAGTATCCTACTTTAGAAAATTGGTTCCAGAACATTTCTTGAATTAATTAAGGTAGTAGCAGCGCGGTTAGAATTAAATATTTCAAGAACTAAAAATTAACTTAAAAGATGCGTAAATATCAACTGAACGCTAGAACCGCTAAAAAGTATAGGTCACCGATCAATATGACGAGAAAATTAATATTTTACGAGACATCGTAAAATATTTATTTTCTCATCAGACTGGTCGGTGACCTATACTTTTTTTGGTATTCTAATATTATATTCCTTAGTAAGCAAACTAAATATAGTTTGGTTACTAAAGAATAGATTAATTTTTAACTCGTAAAACATTTCGAACATATTTTTTTTGTCAAATACTACGTTCTGCCATAAGAGACTATGTTATTTATCCGTTGAGAAAATTATTAATTACACAATATTCTGGTCGTCACGGTGGGATTGTGAGCGGTTTTAGTGTTCAGTTAAATGCACGTGTTTATAATAATGAAAATATATTTTGAATCGGAACAATCCTACGTATGAACATGTTTCATATTGAGGGTTAAAAGAAACAAAATTTAGTTTTAAACTAAAACGTAAATCCCGAAATTGGTTTACCTACCAATTTTGAAAATATGTCACCTTCAAATATAAAAATATCTCCATTACGTTTTGGTCAAGTCAGATGGTTTATAATCTTCTATACTAGTTTTTTTAGCGAAATTCATGGTAATAAAACTAAATTGAAATTCTACTCGTAACCCTAACAATTGCAATTTTATTTCTCCACCGGAAATTCCTAATTTTTCACAATTGAAACTTTCGCTGATATATCGAGATAGTCGTAACAATACTTGAGATATATCCCAGTAACAATGAAACTGCATAATCGAACATAAAAACGACATAAAGTCGGAAATTTACTATTACACAAAGTGTCGCACTTTCTAGAACGCCGAATAACATGAAAATTTTAGAACCGCATTTAATCCTCCTAACCTAGTTTTGATTATTACGAAATAAAATATTCATCATCACCATTAAAAATCAGCAATAAACTGTTTAGCTTTAACAGCTCCATATATTGGTACAGAAACGTGCATCGCTCAACATTGTAAACACACGATTTGAATAAATCTTCCTTTTTTCGATATTTTACCATTGAGCCTGATACAGTTTTCTGTACATTGAGCGTAAGGTTCCAAACGAGGTCACGAGTCACTTAAACCGATATGACGAAAATCACGTATTTGAAATACGAATTACCATAGGCTCTAATTCCGTACTCATATGTTTGTTATCAGAATCAGTTTCTCTTTTAAATAGACATGTTTAAGTGCAGTGTCGAGAGTGAACATTTCTCGGCCCCAGTCGTTTGCAAATCAAGTAATAAGAAAATATTCTTCGGGGGCCAAGAATTCGAATGGGTGTCTGACCGGACGTTCGTGCTTACTTTTCGGCAGCAGTGCGAGCGAACACGTAAGACGGTCAAGCAACAACCTACCTACCTACAGACCTACCCATTGTGGGTCAATGGAATTCAGACGCTCGGCCGTTCGTCGACCGGCTGGTACCCGGCCGATTCCATTAGGCCCTATTTACGTTTCACTCGATCAACATTGTGGACTGCGAATTCGCACTGGTTGAATTCACGCGTAACTGATAGTATGACTAATTAGACTTTATTAATAAAAATATTAAATCCTACTTCAAGTATCCTTCTGACACATTTCAGTGCGAGAAAAGGCGACCCGAATTTCCAAGCATTTCAAATTAGTTTTACGATTCGATTTAGTTTAGTGGGTGTGGATGGTTGTGATGAAAGTTCCTACGACTTACGGGAGGAACCGTAATGTTTCTGAAATAGGCAACGGGTATTTATGAAGCGTACGTTTGTCTTCTTCGAAAATACGTAATTCAAACGTTTGTGGAATTTTTCTGCATTTCTGTATTTCGTTAGAATGTAGAGCTGTAAAAATGCCGCACGCATCGCCGACGTATCGAATTGTAAGCAGTAGATATTATTTTCATTTGAGTTCCACTTGCGGTGAAACTTATTATATTATAACCGGATTTAATCCTCATTTCATTTTCAGATTTTGGTCGCATTTATGTCAAAATTCGTGTTCAATGTTTACCGTTAAAACTATTTTATCAGAGGCAAAAAGTATATGTTTATATATTCATGGTATTCGAGTAATGTTTGCTGTGAAACAATACGGATTCTTTGATTGTTAAACGAGTCGTAAGTTATCCGATTCCAGATGCTACGTACAATTATATCGATATGCGATCGTACCGTTAGGCATTTGTGCAGATATGAGTGGAGCACTTTCCAGTCGTCACCTCGATTTTCAAACCATTGACACCTTCTTCTTACCGAAAATAATTAGCATTAATGACTTCTAGTTGTAGTAAAAAATAATTTGTGCCGAAATACGAATTACGTAGAATTTCTATTCCCTTTGTTTTTAGTCTTATCGCATTTTCTCTTACGCTCAACAAATCCACCCAACTTTTATTCTTTACTAAAATAAAAATAATCATTTCAATAATGTGATTGTGAAATGTAAAAGCAACTTTTGATAATTTTTCTGCTTTGAAAATGATGTGCTAAATTTGTGTAAAATGTTTTGAAATTCTGAATAATTAACAATTACGATCCTCTTAACTAAGATACATAAATTAAAAATAAACGGTTAATAATTATAAGCATACTTCACACATTGCTTATAAGCAATAATAATTTCTTGGCTATTACGAAACCTTAATAAAACGTGTAAAGCGAAAATGAAATTTTCTCCAATACTATTTCGCTTAATTCGTATAAAATGAATTAGCCAAAATTCCACTCAAAATATTTCAGCAATCATGTGTCTGCCATATCGTCAGGTCAAAAATGAATTCGTCTGCTCGAGCGTCATGTTTCCATGTGCCGGCTGATCGTGGTGTATACTATTACCGCCACTGTAATTGTTGTTACATGCGCGGCATAATTAAAACCCGAACTAGTTATTCCTTTCCGCGATCGGCGTCGCTCCAAAGAAGGTTCTATTCAACCGTAAAATTGTCGATATTATGCAGAGATAAAATAAGAGGAACAACCGCAACAGCCCAATCTTAACGATCATACTTTCAGTCATTAACAATTAAAGCTCGTATCATTTGCACTCTGCTCGTTAAGTGCTCGAAGAGGCGTAAAACGCGTTTCTTTATGCGCTGAAAATTATGGCACGTCGGGACCCGTCGCGTCGCTTATCCTGCATCGAATTTTGCGAGGGATGACAGAAAGGGGACACTGAATGGGATTACTCGCGCGGAACCTGCGTGTAAACAGTCCGACGAAAAAGAAAACTGAATGAACCGTGCGGGAAGAAGATAGGACGAAGGATGAGACGCCGGCTGAGAGAAGGAGAGTACTGGACGATAATGACCTTCCGCGGATGCTCAGAGCAGGAGTAGGAGGGTCTTTGACACACTTTGCGCTCCGGCTGGTTGTAGCTACGGATACCGGAGAGACTTTAGGTTAGTTTACAAGCGGAGATTGTAGGGGGCAGATGTTCGCGTGCGATGAGACACCGGTGACATCCCGGTGACACAGCGAGTCGCGCGATGTCCGATCAGTTTTTGTGACCTTCAGTGTATGTGTTTACGCGCGTCTGCGGACATGAGCCTGTCCATTAAGGGTCACGGAATTTCGCGATTGCTACTCTCTAAATTTGACAACGGTCGACCATGTATCAGGCCGCGTGTAGGACCGCTTTGTTGGTGTGTTTGTGCATGTTCGCGGTGCGAGCCAGCTTCTTCAACTACACCAAAATCGCTGGCTTTTTTGACGTGAAAAATTATGTTGGCAACGATACCGGAAACGAACTCTGGCACGGGCTTATTCGCGACTGCAGAAAGCGCGTGAGCTTCTCTTGTATCCAAAAGAATGCTTACACGTATCTGGATAACGTGATCATCGATCGGGACAACATCACGGTTTTCGATGGTCTCGTGTTGAAGAAGAATCAGTTGAGGTACCAGCAATGCGGGAGTGAGGACAGCGTTGACGACAATATAATCGACGATACAAGGGAAGATGTCGGGCAAAACAACTGTGAATCGAAAAGGGAAGATCGAAGTTTCAGCGGCGAGCGTTTGACTCCGTTGGAGGAGATCACATCGGCTTTGCGGCAAAAGACGGTCAAGTTCCTGGCCACGCGGGATTATGAGCTGCAGTTGCCAGACTTTTTCTTCGAAGGTGCCAATCTGAAAATTAGTCCGCGAGAAATTGACGACAATGGCGCCCTCGTGCGGGTCGACTTCGGGCAGAAGGGCGTCGAGAGTGAAGGACGGATCTTCAAGAAAATAAGTACGTTCGCGCGTTCCAGGCATTTAAATTACAGGCCTTGACTTAAGTAGCTAGTCCAGTTAGAGTGCGTAATCCGGCGAGTGGCTGAATAATAACGCATTGACTTGTTTCGTTTTTTGCAGGAAAATTCATACAAAATAAGTTACTAATGAGCTTCCTCGCCTTATTGCTGGTTGTGAAGCTCATCAAGCTGAAGTTCATGTTCGTCATACCGTTCCTCTTCGGCGTCGGCACCGCGAAGAAAATGTTCCTGAAGTTGTTGCTCTTCTTCGTGCCAGCCTTTGCACACGTGTTCAAGCTCTGTTCAAGCTACTACAGCAGTCATACCAAACACCACCACCATCATCACCAGGTACTACAATGAACCGATCAAGTTTAAGATGAAGATTGATGGATTCCGACCTAGAACTGACTGTCGTCAGCCCGACTAGTTTCACGGATTATAGCCGGGAAAATAAAAACTGTAACTGATCGGGATCAATTAATATATTGTCGCGCGACGTAACACTAACCTACTTGACCTTGCAGATAGCGCACCATCATCACCACGTGCCGGTACCTGTGCCGATTCCCGCTGTAACTCCGATTCACCACCCTCCACCTCCGCTGGAAGAAGAGTTCGATGGCTACGACTACGCTCATCCACACTTGCAGTATCGCAAAGATATTGAAGAGCTCAAAGAATGGGGCATAGAGCCAAATGACGAACCTTATGAGGAAGCCTCCCCACAATACGGTCCCGTCTACTCCGGAAACTATCCGGGATATAAACAGTCATCAATGCACGCGCATAACCTTGCCTACTCCGCCTATGACAAGTTCAACCGACGGGGTCCAGCGGGAGCTAGTGTGGTGTCAATACCGGATATGAATCCAGTGATTGTGACCGCTACTAGGGTAAGATCCAACCCCTCAGTTAGCGAGGTAACTCCGTCGAGCATAAAGTCGCCAACAAACCTGTCGAAAGGTCAAGTCCAGATAACCGGGGCATCCAGTTACCTGACGCCATCCAAAACGAAGGGGTCCCGAACGATCTACGACGATGTGTTTTATGGACCGATGTTACAACGTCTTGACGATATCTTCCTGCGAATGGGTATTGCTGAGGACAACTGTAAAGTGTGGATTGTGTGTCGCGCCTACCAAGCCCCAGAAGTCTACGCGCCTTACAGCAATCTCATGTCCAACGAACTGTCCAGGTAAGGGATTCCAGAGAAAGGTGGCAATCGTCATACTCCAAATTGCGCCAATCAGGTCATGGCATCGCGGAATTCTTCGTTGTCTCGTTTTTGTGCACCGTTTGTTTGCTTTTCCCCTTCCCGCTAGTTTACGGTCGTGCGCTGAAAACTCTCCACACCGATAGTTGCAGTTTTTGGATTACGGTTTTTGTTCAGATTCTCTTACTTGTTTACTGCATTTATTGTAGATGGAATATAATCGGGGAATTTCATTTATTGCCCGCCTAAAGCCAGTAACGGAAACTTAAGCGAAAAACCGATCTCGTTAGAGGAATGATTTCCGAGGAAATAGTTTTAATTGAAGGACTGGTATTCCGGAGTAACGGAGATAAATTAGTTGGTCGATATTATCGACGGGATTTATTAGATAATTGTTTAGATGGAGTAGAAAGTCGTTACAGATTTACACGTCGTTCTGCCGGGCACGCGAGTAATTAAACGTTGTGAATGCAGTCAATTAGTAATGCATGCCACAATGTTAACCACTATTCATTCGTACTTCTTAATTTAGTTAATTATATAGTCATCGCAGGAACTTTTACAGAAAAATTCGATTGTTACAGTGTGCCTAAAGTGACGTATAAAATTATGTTCAACATTTTTTACCACTTGTGCATAGGAAACCTAGTTCCAAAATTACGAATTCCCCTATACATGATACGGAAGGGATTTGGTTTTTACATGCGCTTGTGAAAAAAATATCGTGCGCAAAATTGTGGAAAGATGTCATTTCATTACCATCTATTTTTTCTTTGAATAGCCTATGAATATAATGGTTTAATTTTTGCATTTTCTTTCAGAAAAGTCGAAGAACTTCCGGCAAGAGACCCACCTTCCGAAGCCAGCCAAAGATTTCTGCTATTCTTTAACGCCGCACGAGTTGGACAAGAACGTGGTGATTGTGAACAAATTCCGTGTGTTAATAAAATCTAGTACCGTATGAATCAAATATTTTCTCAAAAAACTCAGTTTATCTATATTGGGTTAAAATGTATGATTGTATGCGAAACATGCAGTTAGATCTTCGTGCTTGAAATTCATCACACGACAGTTCGATATAATAAAGATTTTACTGCAACATGAAAAAAATATGTTAAGGAAGACTGAAACTGATAAAAGGTATGCCTTCTGAATGCTGCGATCATCGTTAGATAAGCTGTGATGGATCTAGAAATGCTAGAAGTTTGCAATGCTGGTCTTAACTGAAAATTATAGACAATCAAACAATTTATCGATGTATGTAAATTTCGATGAAACCTATTGTATTTTATATTGTATTTTATATTGTGTATAAATATGTATTGTATTTCCTCGAGTGCTCACTATTGTAACGATGTAACATTGTAATAAAATGCTACTTTAATTTTCTAGAATAAGTGTATGTAAGTAATAAATTATTTTCATTTATATATTTATTTGCACTTGAATGCCATATGCAAGAATCGTAATATTAGCTTGACTGAGTGCAGGGAAAGTGGGCGTTGATTTGTATGTATGCTTGAAAACGCTTTCGATAGTATATTTTTGTGACGTCGTGTGTTATTGTTATTTTTTCTTGTAAAAATAAAGTGCATTGCAATGAATTTGTTATGCTTTAGTTTTCGCCCACCTTAATTTAAATATGCATGTGTGATGATTAATAAATTTTATGATTATTAACTTTTTTAATTTTTGATTAATTATTAATAAAAAATCATTTAATTGGTTCTTTTTGGAATACACAAAATTAGGTAGATACATTTTCAGAAATGAATTATTTCAATAAACACATTTTAATACAAATCCATACAAAGTTAAATTCTTTTCTTCCTTAAATTGTAACGGATAATGGTAAAATATTTCCAGGTTTGTTATCCTGTCTTGAAAATGGTGTCATAATTCATGGTAGATCAGTAAAGGAATAGATATTGTAGCGTTCGAAGTAAAAGATAAGGTGAAGAATAAATTTTTCACACTATACGCTTGCTGAGTTTGTGAGCATTAAACACTTCCTACAGATTACTTAAATTCGAACTACCGTTAGTTAATTTCATTTATACATTCACCTACGTTTCTAGTTTTGCAAATAATTATGAATTGAATGAAACCTCGACTACCAATAAAATTACTAATCGATTAAAATACATAAACGAAATCTGCGATCGTTTTAAATCTGGGTCATTGTACGGATGTTTTATTCTCTGATACAGTGAAACTTCACAGAAACGAAATTAATTTATAATTAGTGCCACGTGCAATATATCATTGTCAACCAATTTTATGTATAATAAACTATATATTATTATAATGAAAATATTAAAATTAAATATTTAAGAATAGTTGAATTTGAAAAATATTAAATATTTAAAACCAGTAACTTCTGGATAACTTATACAATAGAAATAATAGCGAGAACATACGTTTCATAAGATATTACCATTATTTGATAGTTTAATTATCAAATGTTTTAATATTATTTATAATATTAACGGTTTTCGATATTATTTTCTGTATCATATAAATGTCATTATTGTATAGTTAAAGGTTATCCTAAAATATCGAAGTTTTATTGGCGTTTCAGTGGGAGACTTAAGCAAATCCTATAGAACATCACTTATACGTTTTCTTATACTTTACTTCAACGTGTCAGTTCATTAATGATCTCTTGTTACGGATCAGACGAACTTTTTATCTGCCTATAGAAATAAGACAATTGAATTACAAGTTTAATACCATAACGGTACTTCGAAACTTCCTTATGATATGTAAAAAGTAAGTATTCTGATGATATTTAACACAGTGTAATGGATTAATTAAAGTAGTATTAATATTTCATATTTTGATATAAGTAAACAAACTTATATCAAATTATGAAATATTAATAAACATCTTAAAATAATAGTGACAATCTGTTGCCAGTGTATTAATGTACACAATTTTTAGCATCTGCCTGCTCCTTTTTAGACTTCTTTGTTATAGAATCTAGTACTTTCTTCATATTGTCGTTAAATTGATTTACGAAAAAGCGGCATTATCAAAAAAACATATAAGAATATTAAGTTCCCATCAGTTTGTTTTTTGAGAAGAAGTGAATTCGTTATAATAGCTATATAATTCAAATTGAAAACGATAGATGAAATTGTGTCTAGCTCAATTATCTATACTTGCCGCGAAGACGAATGTTACGATTGTCATTTTACTCGTGACTTTAAGAAGTTTCCCAATCATGAACAAATATACTTAGAAAGTTATTACCATCTTCTATTATGTGGTAAGCGCGAATATTTTTGTGGTTTTCATACTGTTTTGTTACCCGATTAAAATAACTGAATCACGTGAACGGTTAGTGCACAAACATATAACTCTATAAAGTGCACGATTAAAATGACGATATTGCATTAATTAGTTAATTAACGTGCTCATATGATTAATACATTTATTGATATGTAATTCAATAATTAGACGTCTCATGCTATAATTGAACGTAGTTTTAAACTGCTAATTACTATTATCAATTAAATAAAAAATTGCAATTGCAGTATATTAGAAACATATAAACTACTCACTTTTTGCAGTTCAATAATACTATCATTTCATACTAAATCGAACGTTGCCCTTCAGTGAATCACGCGAAATCAATTCCTTCAAAATTGGACATTTCAACAGCTTTTAGTAACATAAAATCTGAATAACGAACCTTTCTCTCTCAACACGTCTCACCGAATGAAAACAAAGCATAAAGATGATAAAAATGTCACAGGAAATTCGCCACCCTAGATTATCGCGCCTTGCTTTCATTGGTCGATAGCACGTCGCTGATCAAAATTCTTCGTACGTGCAAAGTATCCGACTATAAAAACGGGTCGCCGTTGTGCAAATGTGCATTCGGTGTTTAGCTTCTCCATCGATCCAACAGTGGTCTCGCCATGAGAATTGTCTTCGCCACTTTGTTGGCCTGTACGGCTGTCATAGTTGGCGCACAGGATGTCAAAACCACAATGGACACTCTTCACGAAATTTATTACAAGTAAGATTTCATCCGGAATAGTGCGCATTCTTCAGACCATTCAATTAATCCCATTTCAAAAATTTTTTCAGATGCTCGGAGGCATCGTCGATGCTGTCCTGCGTCAAACCTAGGCTACTATCCTACCTAACACAGGCAGCCAAGCAAGACAAAGTTCCAATTACCGAGGACTTGACCATCGTCAGGTCCTTCAAGGTGGCGAATGACGATTTCGAGGACTCCGAGGACCTGTCTCAAGCTCCGCAGAAGAAGCTGTTGAGATCAGTAATGCTGGAGAAACTCGACGACTACCTTTCCAGTCATTACATCGAAGCCAAACTGCCGGAAGCAATAGTTGATTCGGATATCGTCCCCCGGGCCTTGGTAGAGACCATGCCGAGATCTGTCAGTATACCCCTTACTGACAGCCCGAGCGTGCAAGGTGAGGCACTTGGAGCGTGCGATAGACCGTGTCTGTAGCTTACACGGGTATTTGCATTTCACTGGCGGCGTAATTGTTTGCACGCGTTCACTCGTTTCATTCATTTATTCCGCTGGTCAATTCCGTTCCTCTATTGCGGAAAGTGAGTGACGTAATTTGCTTCTGATTTTCAGGTCGCGGTTTCGTCAAGAAGGTTGTAATTCCGTTCTTGCTTGGTCTCAAGTTTAAGGCCACGGCCATCGTGCCACTCGCGCTGGCAATGATCGCGCTCAAGACGTGGAAAGCCTTGACTTTGGGTCTACTGTCGATCGTGTTGAGCGGCGCTCTGTTGATCTTTAAACTGACGAAGCCAAAGGTCGCCTACGAAGTGGTCCACTACGGACATCCGCCGGTAGAAACCCCGCCACATTGGGAACCCTCCCCGAATGGACCATACAGGGCGTATAGCAAATAAGTGTAGCGAATGGAGAACGTCGTTGGATACCAAATTTATTTATTTCTTGTATTAATTTATTTGAACTGTTACCCCGACGAGTGTCTTTGGAGTCAATAAATTATAGTTTTTTACATACATGTTAGTTCATTTTTAAATTCCTGTATTTGTACTTGGTAAGAGATTCAACGGTTAAGACGAACAGGAGTGAAAATATAGTGATGATATTATCTACCTTAATATTTTTAGATTATATTTTTAAATTATGAATAAATAATAAATTCAGCAAATAATTATTTAAATTATGGAATTTCAATTGTACGAGTAGGATGTTAAAAGTTCCCGGTAATATATTTAAAATTGTTTCACATTTTCAGTTAAATCATGAATAATTTCTGAAAAATCCTGGAAATATCCATGATTTGTTTGGAAATGTAAAACGATTTTAGAATAATCAAAAGAATTACCTGGAAGTTATATCTTGCATACGTTTTTATAAGTGATAATGACTTAATGAGATTTAATAAGATATTATTATTTTAATTATAACCAGTGTTTTATATTATTTTAATATAAAACACTTCTATTCGGATATGAGTAGAAGTGTTTTACAGCTAGCGAATAAACACATTGTGCTAAATTTGTCACGTAATTTGTAAAGGAAAATAAATCATTAGAACGGATTATTATGGTGCAGTGAGTTGCAATGTGATATTATGCGACTTCCTCGAGTAAACCGGTGATTTCAATGAGCGAGTAGGGCAGTATATTACTCTAAACGGCTTTCCTGATGTAGACCCACTCCTTCATTACCATTCACAGTGTAGAGCAGCATCAGAAGTAATTACTAGATTCTGTTAATCTTAGAGAATAAAAAGTAATGTACATTCCAAAAAAATCTAGTGTGTTATATTATATCACACTTTCTATTTAGGACAATGTACTGTTTGTTAAAGTGATTGCAGTGTGTATGTTAGAAACAGTAATCTATATCCATGAAATTATAACACTTTGATTGTCAATGAAGCGTGATGTTCCTCAGCCCGTTCGAAAACAATTGTTTCAAACGCGTTTAGAATATGTGAATAAGTGTTCGCCATGCAAGGTGGAATTGATTTGGCGATAACTATTCTTTAAAGAGAATTTAATGTAACCTACAAGTTCAATACGACAGAATAACATCGAAGATGCAGAAAGTTTCAGACGTGGTATGAATCGCCGATTGAATTGCTGACACTGTTCTGCGTGGTAATATAACGTTTCCGGTTTACAGCTTTATTATTCATGCACTAATTTGAAGCTCGTTTTCAGCGCAGATGTTAGATGATTGATATTGATGTTCAAACATATTTAGTCAAACATATTGTAGATTATATATTTGCTAACTTTATAGTATTCGTGAAAGTGTTATTTTATCAGTTATGAGATTATGCATTTACTTTATTGTGTGATTTCCCTAAACTGATTTTATAATTAATTTCGGAAGAAAGTAAACTGCCTTGTTTTTATTATATTCTGAAGTGAAAAAGTTAATTTGGCATTTCAATTGGACATGCTAATAATGTTCGCATGATAACGCTATAGTTTTACTTTGTTTCAATATTACTCGATGAACTTGAATCTCAATGCTAACACAACGTTGGATCGGTATGCAAAACATTTTTATTTTACATAGCTCGCGTGCTCATCGAACAAAGTTAAATTATTCTCAGTATAATTCTGAATAGTATTTTTACTATTTATTTGAATTTTTTCTCAGTGAGACTTTACTTTTTCTGCTGTAGTTATATCACAATCGGCAAACTACTCGTAGTTTACAGATTGCAGTTTACCGATACAGAAAAAAATTATTTTCTTTAGTATCATCATTTAACCGTAAAAACTCTATGCTATAACTAAGTTCAAAATGGCTACACCCCCTCCTCCGGCTAAATCCTTCAACCGCCGCAGATGGCAAAAACAAATATGCATTTGATATGGCCAGCTGACTATTGCCAGATTATATTTAGACCTGCTATGAGTATTGCCAGACACAGCCAGACTGGTTTAAGTATGGTGAAAGTGTGTATATAGCCCGGCTATTATTATCAAAACTGCTTCCAGACTAATAACAATCTAGCGGTAGTCTGGTAATAGCCAGGTAGGGACACCGAATGTGAGATATCTCCTTTACATAAGAAGAAGAGATGAGGCCCTGCTGAAAAATTCTATTAGAAACCAATAAGAATTGTCTATTTGGATCTATGCGGCTTTAGTCCAAAATCTGTGATAATTTGCATAGTTTATAATAGACAATATTATGACCCATCTGCAAATATTTCATTGATTGGTATTCATTTGTTCTTGCATATGGAAATAATTTGTATGTAAACTTTGTTTATTTTCTATGTGGATTTATTGGTTTCTAATAGATTTTTTCATTAGGGGTGACCATGGTTTAAAATTATATGCAATTCACGTTTATGCAAACATTATATACTCGAAATTTTATTCGAACATATATTTTTGATTAGTTATCTGCGATATTATACCGAGAGAAATCACCAGCGATAAAAATTCCTGACAATTTCCTGGGAATTTTCCGTGGAAAAATCGGAAATTTCTTGGCTTCCGACTTGTTATTTTCATTTTTGTGCTTTCTGCTTACCAAAAATGATAAAGAAAAAAACATTTCCAACTAGGAAATATATCTCCAAAATTTGGCTGCATCAACCGAAATTTTAGTCCGTAGCCATTCAAATTTTCATTCAAAATCTGGCTGGGAACGCTCAAAGGAAATTTTAGTTGGGAACCAGGAAATTTCGAACTTTTCCTGGCGCTATTACTGCTTGTTTGCATCTTCCCAGGAAATTTGTGTTTAACATTTCCGGGCAATTCCGTACAGATTTTTGTCTACGAAACTTTTAACGCGGATACCATTTCATAACCTAAACAGTTTTCATTGATCATGTTGATAATTCTAGAATTAAAGTTGGCGTACAGTTTTTAATTTGTGTAATACAATTTTATACGTTACACAATTTATATTTAAAGTAAAATTCATCAATATTCATAATCAAATTCATTGCAAATGGTTTCATTTAGAAAAATATTTATAACGATGAAATCCCGTATAAAAGTTTGTTTACATTTTTCTTGTTCATAAATTAATAGAAAATCGATTCTATGTGGCTGAATCAACTTACGTACCTACACGGAAAAAAAAGTTTACCTAACTCAAGTAAATATTTACCTGAAATAGAGACAAGTAAACGAAACAACCTAGTTCAAATCCACAGCTTAGCTGATTCAGTCAAATTTTTACCTGACTGAAGTAAACGTTCGTTTGTTTCAGCCATCTGACGTTTACTTGTTCAAATATTTTTTCTGTGCAGGAAGAATTTCCTGACCTTGCCGGGCTTTGACAATAGACCCATCTTTGGTTCAGTTGTCTACCGGACGGTCAGATGAGAGCCGAAATTAAACACCTATTAACTTTGGGCCATGCTTAGCTGGTATAACAAGGAAACGTCTGTCAATATTATATTTTTTTTTTGTTTGATTATGGCCCAGGACTAATGTCAGGTCCCGAAGGCCAATTACTCATTGTCAATATTATAATCTCCTTGTTTACCTGTTGTTAAAACCGATGCGAATTTTTCGTATTTTGACGTTTGATAATTGCTTGATTTTGAAATGATTCCCTTAAAGTAATACTGTTAACACAAAAATGATAAATCAAATTTCGAATATCACATATCAATCAATAAAGATGATAGAATAATTTATTCCAGCAAAGAGGAAAACAAAATTCCAATGATTCATATATAATCTTACCTAAAACAGAATTTATATTTACTGAAATAAAAGTTAATAGTAACAAATTTGTAGTAGTGGACAAGTAGTAGTGGACAAGGACAAGAGAAAACATAATAATGTCCTTGAATTTCACTACCTTAAAATCCTTTGGGCTAACACAGATAGGAATAACAATTCTTAGGTACATTTGCCTTATTTTCGCATGAGTTGAATTATCTGAATATTTGCTCAAAATGCCAAGTCGTTCTCGTTAAGTAAAAGTCAATCGTTATCATTTCACTTGAACCTTAAATGTCCGAATAATATTGGCACTCGTTGACCCAATTTCCTAATTACGTGAGGTAGAATTAATCACGGCATACAGAAGGAGAAGATTAAGGAATGAGTACAGTTATAATGAATAATCCTTATAGAATAATAAGAATTGTAATTTTATTCAAATTAATATTTTTTAAATAATCTAAATGCTATTGCCTCGTGCTTACTACTTTGAAAAAAACATTTTTTTATAACCATCATACAACATATTAACATTTCACTTATTCGTATTAAAAAAAATCGCAATTCAAACATTTGACTAAGAAGTTACGCTTCAAGATTATATAAATCATGTATTTGTAGATATACAAATACATGCGCGGCGCCTTCTGTGTGCCAAAGTTGCCAGTGTGAGAAAAAAATCCAAATATCTCATAATCTGCTGAAGTATTATAATCCAAAACCCCGTATTTCTATTACAAACAAGTAATCACTTGTTTGCTACAGTAACTTAAATTTCTATGACATTAAGTCTGTTTCTTATTTATATACTGTGTAATAGGCATAATGTAATACATAACGGATACGTTCAAACGAAAAAAATTAACAAAATTTATAATACTGTGATGCGTTTATAAAATTGCTGTTTAAATAAAAAACACGACTTTGTAATATTCTTAAGCAAGAATAGGTTGACACGATTGTTAATCCTTGTGTACGCTTGTTTACATGTTCCAAGCTATAATGTTATCTATTTAAGTAGAATTGACTTTAAATAGGCAAATATATACCTAGTACAAGCCAAAATTTCTGTCCGTGTACGAATTTCACTCGAGCAAGAGTATGGACTGAAACTGTTAATTCTTCCTCGGTATAATGCTATAACTTATAAAACTGTATTATCTGAAAAATGGGCCTCTTTCAATCGTGAAGTAACGTGATCGCGGAATGATTGCCATTCTTGGCTCGTACAGGGTGAATTCGACTGAACCTATGCCGTCCTAACTTTGCGGCTCATCGTCCGGTATCGCCGCTCTCATTAGGAAGTCGCGACATGCATGTTGCGAGGCCTCAATAATCGAATACCATACCGAACGAAAAGAAAATTCATCGCGTGGTAGGGACATGCATGTAGCATCGGACAATACAGTGCGACCATAGGTCTCATATAAATAGCCTTCAGTCCAACCCAGTGATATCAGTCTTCGACTCGTCGTCGCAGTTCTAAGGTCGGATTACACGAGAGACAATAACCTGAACAATGAAGACTCTCGTGTTGTGCTGCATTCTGGCGATGGTTTCCGCCCAGCCAGCCAAAAATGAATTTTGGAAAGGCACCAGCATGGACACTATAGTTGATCAGACCAGGGCTCTGTGTGTGCAGAAAAACGACGAAATCTCTTGCATGAAGTTCAAAGTGCTCAACCTCCTGGATCAAATCTTTCGTAAAGATAACTTTAAGGTAAATCGCAACCACCCTACTTCTTACAAAGAAGATTACTTTAGCATTAATTATTCACCTTCCAACTTACTAATCAAGTGGAAACATTAAAACTGCCTCATTTCCTCTAGTTCTTCACTTCCACTTAATTCTTAATGAGATGTTGTATTGTGCTAACTCTCGTATCGCAATTTTCAGATCTCTGAAACTGTGGAAGTGACTCGCAACTCGTACGCAGCTGACGATGTATCCGCCCGCAGCGAAGGCAATTTCCTGGATAATGTGCAGTCCTATCTAACTTCGCACGACGTGACCTTCCGACTCCCCCTGGAGACTTCGGTCAAAGTCAGCGCGAGGAACCTCGACAATGACCAGCTGAGCTTCGATGTCAAGTTCGGCCAAGGTCGCGCGATCGAGGAGGCACGCAAATCGAAGTTGAAGAAAGTGATCATCCCGATTCTGGTGTTTGTTCTGCTGAAGGCACTGACGCTAATTCCTCTGGCCATCGGCGTCCTGGGGCTGAAAGCGTGGAACGCTCTTCAGCTCTCGTTCTTCAGTTTCGTCGTATCTGTCGGCTTGGCCATTTTCCAGCTCTGTAAGAAGATTGCTGCCGACAGTCACGCCGCACCAATTGCTGCACATGGTTGGGATTATCAAACTGCACGATTCAGAGCGTTCGACGATGAGCCAAGCGCAGAAGCCCATGATCTCGCCTACTCGTCCCATGTTAAGGCGTAGAGAACTATTGCGACTGACGAGAGTTTTGTAAATTACTAGAAGATTATTTATATTGTATGTAAATTAATAAATTATTTTTTACGAATATATACGGAGGGCCTTTTTATATGGAGTATCCCTAAGAACATATTTGGGGGGACAACAATTTTGACGATTTTTAGATGATATAACAATGTGAGAGCTAGAAAGGTAAGCGCTATAAGTGGTATGATGTGGGGAAGCGCTAATCTTTAATCTGTAATCTTCTTTCTACAAAAATAAATACATCAATTATGGTATTTGTATTGAAATATTTACAAAATACCGTTCATACATGTGTCATTTATAAACCTTAACAAACATTTATAATGAAGCTGTAATCCAATTCAGTTGTACGGTCAGATGGGGTAAAAATGATCAAGTTAGAATTTTTGTTTTTAAGTTTGAAAAAAATGTGTTTTTGAGTTAATTATAATTAAG
Source organism: Ceratoteleas bidentatus (assembly GCA_022817645.1). Taxonomy (NCBI): domain Eukaryota; kingdom Metazoa; phylum Arthropoda; class Insecta; order Hymenoptera; family Scelionidae; genus Ceratoteleas; species Ceratoteleas bidentatus. The sequence goes on from JABFPB010000491.1 coordinate 37,239, forward strand.
TTTATGTCCTAATCTGTCCATTATAAACAATACAAATGTAAAGAAATAATTTATCAATATTTTAATTGGTTCCAAAGAATGATCATTTTTACCCCGTTTGACTCTATCGATTATAACCTTTC
>JABFPB010000492.1:0-37323 GCA_022817645.1 Ceratoteleas bidentatus
AAGGTATTCGAGTAAAAAACTGAATTTTTTCTCGAATTAAAAAATAACTTTTAACTCTTTTTTCAACATATAGAAAACTATTCAAAGTAATATGTATTTTTATGTCATGTAAAAATTCGATATAATTTACATCGGCAAATTCACACTGCAAACTCATTTTTGGTGTCACCCAAAAATGTCGAAATTTTTTCTTACGTTTTTTTAAATTTATGCTTGACGATGTACGTTTCAATAAAGAGTCGTTTAAAAGTAATTGAACGTGGAATCGCATTGAAGGGAACGAAAGCGAGTTTTACAAAAACGTTGTAAAGTTGTAATGGGTCTCAAAAGTCGACTGTTAACATCGCGTGCGTGACATGCAAAAGTTAACATTCCCCGCGCTAACGTCTTCTTTTGCATTTTCGCGTCGATCTTCGGCAAAAGACAAAACTCGAAGAAAACGACCGGCAATGCATAGCGCACTTTCGGTAAACAGCAATTGGCCGTTAAAACTGCCGCCGTTTAATTGCGCTAACTGTAACCGCAATTTTCGGCCGCGAAATTTGCATCGAATTGAACGCGCTCGGCAATGATCGATCGCGCGGCGAATAATTGAAAAGGCTCGTCGGTTTTCGCAAAAAATGGCACGAACTTTCGTAGCGCATTTTTGCGTCGGCGCCCATTTCAATTTTTCCGCTCCTAAACGCTTTAACAACATAAAGATTCTAAATTGTTATTACACGTTAAAGTAACCGCAATATGAGTAAATACCTCATCACGCGATCGATCAGCAGTTAATCACACGTCATGTCAGCTACAAATTTCTTCCCTATCTGTATCCAGCAACGCAAACTAAATTTAAATTTCCTTTCGATTAATTTTAAACGAATCAAGTGTCAATCACCCGCGCAGGATATATCATTTTGCGGCCCCTTTTCCCGCCATTTTTTCCGCAACTCTTTTTACGAATATTGGTACTTCTCTTACGATATTACTGTAATTTTGAATTCGATTCACAACGTTGCTCGTCTCTTTCTCACACTTTCCCTTGGTTTTTTCTACTTATTTTGCAATCAAAACGAAAACAATTTTCTTTTATCGAGATATCAGTTTGTTTGAAACCGTCATAATTTTATAAAATTGTTACTAATCACGGTTCGTGTCTAGTTATGGCATAAAAGGTAAAATTTCGTATACACATCGAAATTCGAAAAACCTCAGTTAAATCTTCTTTTTTAAGATAAAACATATCAAATTAAATGATTTCTCACCTCAAACTAACATTAGAAACTCCCCAAGAAATTGAAAAGTTTCTTTCCGAAACTTTGAACTTTATTCTAAATGTTCAACAAAGTAGCAAAAAGACGAATGTTTCGTTAGCACTTGTCGAACTTGTGTAACTGCAGCGATCGATTGGTCGAAATGAATTCGGCCGGTGCTTCGCAGCCGTCAGGACGCGATAAAAGAAAAGTGCAAAGTTACGGCCGTTACATCCGCTTCCGTCCCACGACCTTATTTTCCCGGCAACGATCGTGCTTGCGCAGCTTTGTTCGGCCCGGCAGTTACGGGTTTTACGAGATGCACGTTCACGAGACGCCGTATCCTCCGGTCCTGCTCGTTCGCGTCGATAAGTATAAGTATGTGCGCAAACTAATAGCGGGGGAAAAACGCGCGCGGCGGAGAGGGACGCGAGCCGTGGCACCACCTACGATATCAAAGCTATCGGCGAGCGTCGGCTTTTCTCGTCTCGCGTGCGCGATGCCCCTTTTCACGGCATCACGGAAACATCCGCTTGAAAAGATAATCGCAAATAAACGTTCCTCGTTACATTCTTCGCGGTTTTTCATTTGGATTCCGTTCGCAATGCACGAAACGACGGAACGGCGAAAAATGGCCATTCACGAATCAACCATGCGATTGTGATCGATTGTCGAAAGAGAGTGACGTTTTTCTGGGGGAGGATGTAAATTTTTCGAGAGATCGAGGTTTTGCAAAACAACCTCAGTAAACTTTAATCTACATAAAAAAGTAAGACGAAAATGTTGTATAGAAAATTTTGTTTTGGCATCGTTAAAAAGCAAAAATAGCAGGAATTAAACTGTCTGTTTTGTTGAGGTTAGGTCAGTAGCCATTTACAGCTTTTCTCCTTTTTTTACTTAAATACTAGTTCAACAATGTTGGTAAATGTACTTTCTTGTGAAATGTTTTTTATTTTCATTTCTAATTAGAGTAATTTTTTCCTTGCATTTTATACAAAATATCAAACATTTTTTTATTTTCAGTACAAAAAATTATTGCTTATTTTATAATTCCTAATTGTTGGTTGAGCGCTATTGATCGAGCATAATTGGAACTAGTCGACTTTTTCTGTACAAATGGGATTAACCTATTAAATATTTACAACATTAAACTGATTGTTTGAGCTCGAAAAAAGCTCTTGAAGTATATGTTCAGGGTCATAAAAGTAGTCACATTCACAATACAACTTATCGAAACAATTTCCAAATAGTTTCTTTAAAATAAATAAATTTAAATATATTATGGTTATAATTTATATCAGTATTATTATTGTTAAGTAACATTTTAAGAAATTAAGTAAAAATAATGAAAAAAATGTTCTAAATTATTAATTATCCAACCATAACAAAGCAACTTTTACACTGCCAAAATTAACAATTTTTATTAAGAATTTTTTGCAACTCGAAAACACAGGGTCAAAATAAAATTTTGTATACACATTGTTCTCCTTATTTTTAACGAAAATTACGTTTACACAGTTTATAGAAGTTGTTTCGAAACATTATGTATTTTGTCACATTTTAGAAAACTAATGAAGATATTACACTGGTCTCAATTATGGCAAATTATTTCTGAGAATAGTTAAGTAAAGGTAGCAATTTAGCAAATTCAGTCGATAGATTAGCAATTTCATGTATAAAACTAGCAAATGTAGAGTCTAGTTTAGAAAAGTCAATTATGAGCTTCGAAACAAAGTTCGAAATAAACATAATCTTTGTTTCGAACTTCGAAACAAAGAATATGTTTATTTCGAGTTTGATTGACCGAAAAATGCATTCTGAATAACAAAGAAACTGAAGCGCGCAGAAAAGCGTACGACGCATTTCATTTATCAATAATAATAAAACAATAACGCGTTATAACAATCGTGCGCTTTTCAATGCCACATTATTCACAGTTAATTGTTTTTCCGCTTACATAAATAAATTGAAAATTAATTTCGCGGCGGCCAATTTGTCGCCGGCGGTATATTTTAAAATCGCGACGCAATAATTTCAGGCACATCGTCACGAGGAATGTCCGTTTGCAAAACGGCCGATCGGCTGCGGCAAATTGGATTGACGTTGGTTGCGAGTTATTTATCGTCGCGGTGGACAGTCGTTTTCCGCGCGCGACAATAAAAATATGCAAACGGCATTATAAATTGTTGGCGGAAATAAAACGCGCGCGCGCGCGACGAAATGCCAATTATTATCACGAGCCGATAATAGCGTGGAATAATTTGTCGGCTAATAAGCTTCAATGACGGCCAAGGCGAGTTACATTTATTTATACAAAATGGGGAATTAGACAAACCGCGATAAATGCGCGCGTCCTATCAAATGGAAATTTCAAATATAGGCGTCTCGTTTTAGCAAATTTTCCACAAGTTCGTGAGTAATAAACTTTTTGATGACAGGTTCGAATGGACGAGTTAATTTTGAAGCGATGTTACGTTAAGTAATTGGTTTTTGCAAGTCGAATTAAATTAAGTGGTTTACTTGAAATGTCAAACTGCATATGAAATCTAGAAGGGGAATTAGACGCTGATTTTAATAATCGACAAGTGGTCAGAAATATTAAATTATTATTTATTTTTAGTAAATTTGTGAATAATAGTTATGAATCCTTAAAAACTCTTTTAGTGAAATTAAGTATTCAAATTTTGCAAAAGAAAATTTTTACTTGCCAAGTAAAAAAAATTACTTGCTTGTTCCAGAATCTTCAACTCTTATTAAAATATTTTATCTAACTTTTTTTTTTACGAATTAAAATGTTTCATGGATCTTTTTCAACTCAAACTTGTCACAGACCATTCTCTATCGACACTTGCTCATTTATCATCGCTCCATTTTGTTTTTTTTCATCGAAATGCAAAAAGCAACAAGTGGCATTCTCCTCGAAAGAAAGGAGGACCGGGATGAATAAAAATGCGCCATCTCGCGGACGATCCACTTTCCTCCGCGTTTTAATATTCACGTCACAGTAATCAAGACAAATTGGAATCTCGAGAGGTGACACGTTCATTCAGTCGGCGAGCCTTTTGTGCCGCCGCGCCAAGATTCGCGTAACCTTTGGCCCGTTCTCTCTCGTTCCACTTGGCGAACTGTCGCGCCGTCTTCGTCTTTCGCACTTGCATGTTATTAGCCGGCCATAATGGGCCGCGACGCGCGACGATCGCCGGCTGAATCCGCAAATACACGCGCCGCTCTTTTATTGCCGTCAAAAGCGTAAAAACCCGACGTTTCAATTTTTCACTCGACTCCCATTATTTCGAGACAAATTTCATTTCGAAGTGAGATATTGGGACATCAAACATTTTATGTTAGCAATCGTATAACAAATTTGTCAGAATTTTAGCAAAATACAAGTATGAAAAGTTAGCCAATCAACAACATTACCTTCGGATTTAGCAATTTCAATTATGAGTGCATTCAATTAAAATGTAAATTTATTAACTGCGATTGTAAATTTACATTAACTTTTGATTTCATCGAATCTAAATATAAATTTAGCCACTTCAGTTACGGATTTATCAATTTAATGCAGCAAATTCACATATTTATTTCAAGCATAAGACGTTCCAAACTTTTCTTATTGATCACTTTGAATCCGATTGCTGATTGCAGTCCGCAAACATCGAGGAGGCGAAATCGGCCGCACGATATCGTTTTCATTTACTGCGATCATTATTTATGCAAGTATCAATCTCGGGGGCAGGGGGAGATAATCGCGTATGATTTGTTGGGGGAATTGAAGACGCGACGAGCGGTTGAGTTTCAGTGTCGGCCGGAACCATTTTTCACCGTCGATCATATTAATAACCATCAAGATCGTTCGATTGCTCGACAAGATCATTAGGCGATCGATTAAACCCGAAGGGAAAAGGCTGTACGGGGCTGTTAATGACGCGGCTACGTGGCTCGTTAATTCGCACACACCGACAAGGGCTCTTCACGCTCCATCCTTTTCACGATGCTTCCTTCTATCTCCGTCTCTTTCTCCCTTAACCTGTCTTTGCCTAACTCATTGCAGCGAGAAGCTCCCGATGCTTTATTTAATGATTGTTATTTTATCCAATTAAATTTTTCAGTTGACCATATCGCATAAATCATATCAAATACTCTAGGGTATTGGACAAAACCACATCTGCATTTAATTTCAAACAAAAAAGATCTATTATTTTTCTCATTTGTCCAATAAATTACAATTATTTTTAAACGAATATTAACATTTTCTTTGAATTAATTCTCCAGAGATAATTTAAATTAAATGTTCATGCCGTCGTTAAATACTCGTAAATTGTTCAAACGAAGAAAACGCGAATCGAATCTGAGTTCGCGCGTCGCAACTTGTGTAAAGTTATCGCCAAGCGAAATAGCCGAGGGGTCAAGCGTGCGTTTTCCATTGAGGCGCCCCCCGGATAGAAATGCGGCGAATAATGCGAACGGCCCGTTCGTGACCATCGAGCGATTCGCGACCAAACAATGTTGTCGCCGGGCCACTGCGCCGCGCGTTTTACGTTCGCCAGTAACATTGTTCGCGGCACGAATAAGCCGCAAATTATTCGCCAGGCCGTATTTGATCCGCGAACCGGAAGTACTCAGATTTAAACGGGAAAATGGGCGTTTGCGGTGGAAAACGATGCGGTTCATTTGCGAGATAAATTGATTGGACGATGTTTCATTTAAAACGTATTTTTTTAAAGAAAATTTGATGAGAATTAAAATGGAAGCATTTTTAATAAATTTAGCTAACTCCGCTGCAATGAAAATAGTACATTTTAAGAATCTAGCAAAGTATAGTGAATATTTATAAAGATAGTAAAATTAGCTAAAGTAACAATACATTTTGCAAAATCGGTAATTTTGCTGGTAAAGGTAACACTGCTGTCAATTTAGAAAATTCAGCCCCTTTAACAAATTAAAAAAACTCATTTCCATCTGCATGAAAAAATTAAAAAAACTATGAGTTTGGGTGCAAGCAATTCATTCATAAGATTAAAATGTTTGATGTTAATTGGCATGGAAAGTCCACGCAGATGAAATGACTCGAACATGAAATAATAAAAGTTGGCGGATTCGAATGGAAATGAGCGGCGTTGCCACCCTCGATGCACCTGGAACCTATTACTCGGTCCGTTAACAATTTGTTTTGTGAACGAGTGGCGTACATGTAGTGTTTGGCACTTGAAAGCCGGCCGCCGACGGCCGCGAGCGGCCACTCCGGCGAACGCGGCATCGCTTAACATTGTTTGAAAGCCGCGACTTTGATCTGGACCCTGTATCGCTATTTCACGGCTCACGCCCCGCCGAAATCGGACGCAACTCTGCGCCGTCGCGTTAATGTCAAGTTCCCCGTCATATTTCAACAAGGTCAGGTGGCATATCCCGACGCCGGTTTTACGATCGGCGAATATTTCGATGCCAATATATTTCGGAGCTTTTTAAGGTCCGGGACGAGATTGATCCGGGAAGCCACTTTTTTTCGTCCAATTGTTATTGTTTTCGAGAAGACGAAGGTTGGGGAGGAAAATGTTTATGATCGTTTGCAGTACAATTATTTTCGTACGAGAGAAGCTGGCGCTGTCATGCGGAACGATTCAATTTCGCTTAACACCCGAATTGACTGGGGGACAAACCAATTATCGGCCTTTGAAGAACTATTTAACCCCTCGAATCAACTCCTCTGCCGAGATCGGACTAATCCGCAATTCGAGCCGCACAAGTGCACGTTTTCTGCAAACTGCGGACAATGGTGCGGCGGAAAATTTTCCTTTGTTCGTTCATTTTATTTCACTTCGATCCTTGCAGCCACAATTCTTTTTATTTATAGGATCTACTGAAACTCGATTTGCTCCTCTTTTCACGAAGTTGAAAAAGTTTCCTCTCGTCCTCGGCTGCCTTGTCGATTAATTATCGGGCGAATTTCGTGAATCATTCCCCCCTCTCTCATTATCGCTCGCCCTACAAGTAGATTAGCCTCGCGGTAACTTGTTTGTACACAGCGTTAAGATTAGACCTAATCGCGGGTTATTCGTCAAGGGGCAGGATTGATGGGTTAAGGAATGGCGCACGGCGAGGAGAAAAATTGCATCGGTCAACGAGGTTGTTTCGTTGTATTGGGTCTGTTTGGTTGCGATGATTAAGTGTTTAGTTGCGATGTGGAGTAGGTGCTCTCATCGAACTTCGTCCCGCATCACCACCTTTGCAACATTCATCAACGATTTTATCTATATGAACTCTTGGTTGTGTAATAAGCGAAGATGAAATGGTTGCCCTGATCGAAAAATTTGGTCGCAATTTCAGGACTAGATTTTTAACACAATATTTCAGCGGAAATTGTGGAAGAAAGAAGAACAAAATAGGAGACGTGAAGAACAAGAAATATAAACAAGGAATCAAAACAAAACAAGTAAAAAATAGAAGAAATCTAAACATAACAAAAGCATAAGAAAACAAAACAGACTGAAACAAAACAACTCGCGACAAATCGAAAACAATTGAAAAATGAAGTAAAATTGCAAAAAATGAGGAATTAATTTACTCCCCCTCGTAATACACACACGCGGCCGAGTCCATTAAAATCCCGCTGATTCTCACGCGCATCTTCGCCGCGCGCTCAAAGCGCAATCATATAAATACATATATAATTACCCCGACGTGATCTATGCTCAATATCCATTCCCGGGACATTTATGATAGCAGCACAATGGGCAATGGCGCGCTGTTTGTATCGAGATCAGGGGCGTACGCGGCAATAATTACGCCCCGTGGTGCGCGCGACTCGCCGAGAACGCCGCAGGGACAAGCCGGGCCGGGCGCGCGAACGCACTCGGGTAACCGCGGGACAAGGACGGACAAGCGCGCGCGACGAGGACAGATCGGGCCCCGCGTGATAAATGATCGAGTATTTAACACTCTTTACGGATTAGCATATAAACTACGAGCAGTCCATAGATCTTTGTGGCAACGCATTAACCGGCCGGGTTGCCGCGTAAACGATCCTCCGGACCCGAATCACTTGTTGCGATCGGCCAACATTATTACGATTCGTATTTATTATTTTAAATGACAGATTGACGCGGTTTGTTTCGCCCATTAACAACCGCCTGCTTGCAACCTCGGACCCTTTCGGCTTCGGGGGTTCGACAGTTTTCGGGACGCACGTGTCTGAGTTCAGTTTTTAAAATTCTGAATTTAACGATAATTTAAATTTACACATGTTTATGGTTTTAATATTTAAAAAAATTGGAATGATGGATTTTAAAATAAATGCAAGACATTTTCCTAGAATTGTGTAATGCTTTAGAGTTAAAAATTATATGTTGGAAAAATACAATTTTTTCGAATTTTCCACATTCAGTAAACAAGAATGTCACACAATCACTTACCATAAATTGAAACCATTCGACCAATCAATCGGCCCAGTTTTAATTTTTTTAATTTGTCAAAACTGTCAAGATTCTTTTCTTCGCGAGACTATGAAAATTTTTCCAAACTCCTTTTCGAGAAGTATCCTCATCGATCGTCATTGGATTAAGATAAAAAACTAAACCTGAGCGGGGCAATAAATTGGACCTAACTGTGCATTCCAGAGAAAACGCGTTAATTCGGAACGACCGTGGCGATTCGACGCATTTTTTTCCGCCGGCTAGCTCGTGTTCCCGGGCGTCGAGGGTCCCAATTAATTTGCCTTCCACGAAGACAACATATTTCCGCCGCCATTCAGTGCCGAAAATCCCGCCGGGATTTCCTCTCGAGAAAGTCACGGCGCACTTAACACACGCGCCCGAATAATTTATGACGACCCGATCGTCGTCTATACACGCCACTTCCGCACCGGAATAAGATGCGCAAAAAATCCCGACGATTCGCCGCATTGTGCCGCCGAAGGTCGCACGATTCTTCGCCGGTCGTTTTACGATCGTGTTTTCCACTGACGAATGTTCAATGGGAAAACCGTTTACGACCCTGGTCGTCCGGAATTTTCGGTCTCGAAACTCCGGCGGCCGTTTGAATTTTGGCGCGTATTTTGAATTCGGGAAAGGAGGGGAAAGGTCGCGAAAAGCGCGGGGAAACAGGTCGACGAACTTTTCGCGCGTTGCCAGTTTGACCTCACACGAGCACGTATCATTGGCAATGCATGCTCATATTCCGCGCACGTAATCTGTATTTGCGCACGTCACTTTTCGCATTTACCTACGTGCCGTCATATTTGCGCGTTTTAGCGTCGTCTTTTACTGGTTGTTAAAAGATTATGTCAGACTTTGATTTATCGGGCTCGTAATCGCGGTCTAATTTTCAACTTGAGCCGCTAATTATATTTTATCGCGATCTGCATAATCGCACCGATATCGGTTAAACATGGAACGAATGTGAAAACAATTGAATGAAGAAAATCAATTTATTTAGTGGAGGGCAAATGCTGAAAAAATTGTGTATTGCGATTTTCTAGATTTATAGCAATGTTTACCACATAGTAATTGTAAATTTTTCGAACAATTTTTTAACTGAAACAAAAATTCTGCATGTTTCCAAGTATATTATATTAATGGATAAGGTATTCTTGAAAGAAGTATATTTTAGTTGTCTACTTCACTCAAGTATATTTCACTTAAATTAAGTGAAATTTATTCTCAATATTTTTGAGAATATTATATACTTGATTCAAGTGAAATATACTTGAATCAAAGTTCCTTTTTTAGTGTGTGCCAGATGTGAAATGGTCTTCTAGTTACAATGATTTTTAACAAAATGTATAAAATGGTTTATTTTGTTCTATAAGAAATTTCCATTCAACATGTAAAACGGATTAGAAATCGGATTTTGCTCCTGAAAATGCACGTGCGCCAGCATAATTACTGGAATTCTTTGTTTTGTTTTCGTCGATTGGACGTCGGCCTTGGGTTTGATTAATAACGTTCGTAAAGACGGCTGTCAAGGGTCTGTCTTAATAATTCCGAGCTGGGCCCTTCAAAATCGCGTACGTATCGCTGCATTTCAGAACAATAATGCCGGGTCCATTGAAATGCAATAAATTATCCGGAAATGGCTGCGAGAGCCACGTCCAGGTAAACAAGGTATCGAAGGGTAACCAGACGAGATTAGAAATGTGCGGGGCATTATATACCTGGATAAAAAGGGGACGTCTCGTATTGACCTAGGTCGCCATCGAATTACGGTACTCATCGATGCGATCGCCGTTCCTTCGTAGAAAATTCCCGAATTTTCCGCCGTTCTGTATTTCTCACAAAAATCAAAAACTCGACAACAAAATTACACGATATTCCAAAAATGGTTTTTCTGTATTTTTTAGTGAAAAATAGGACAGATTTATTTTTAGAACTAAACTTTTTGTATGATGAAATTTACTACGACGAGTGGAACTGGTAATTTTTACCGCGGTTTTCGCTGAAAAATGCGTAGACATTAAAATCCGAAGTGCATTGAAATTACTTGAACCTTCATTCAAGCGGCATTCCAATGCAAAGAAAATTACGCATTAAACAACCCGCGGCTGAATGCAAGCTTTCTAAATCTTTCTCTCGTTTGTCAATCAAATATCACCTGCAATTTTCATCGCACGGCGAATCGTTCATTCAAACGACACGCATTATTTGATCACTTATTCAAACGCGTCGCTTTTGTCTCACAGGAGAAAATGGCGTTGAAGTGCAAATGCGACGTGACATCTCGAAACCTCCCAACGATTTCATCCCGGAACCGAAGATCCACAAAGAATCTTCCATAAACATTTTTTGCCACAAACCAGTCTAGTTCAATCTGAAAACAAAAATTTGAAGACATCAAACTGATCAAACTTTTCTGCGTCGGTCAAATGAATGAAAACGACTCGAATGGAGTAAATGAAATGGGAATTCGTTGCAATAAGCCTATCCCCTTCTCGGAAGCGTCTTAATCCTTGAATTACCTTTGATGCGATCACATCGGGACGAGATACCTGTCCAAAAAGAGTCGAATTCCCTGCAATACAGTTATATAGTCCGATCTACATTTTCTCGAGTAAAAATATTTGCTGAATCTAGAAATTGTCTGAATGGTATATTTCTCGATCAAGTTTGCATAGCTGTGTGACCAAATTCCGATGCAACCTGACCATAAAATATATAATCAGATGTTATTTACCCGGGTTTTTCCGATGGCAGATGGCCCGCGAAAATGCGTCACAAACTTTTCCCCAAAAATCGCCCGGAAAAAACCGAGCCCTAAAAATACCCCAAACGAGCCTGAACATGTTTTTCTCGAAATCGGCCTAAAAATATTGACAGTCCGTCGACCGGGCGAAAATAAAAATGCCCCCGACGATTGACAGAGTCTCCTATTTCGGGCCCGATTGGGCCGCGCGACTGCATTGTGCAGCACGATAATTAATTTGACACTTCGTCCGTAATCCGGCGATAAGCATCGGCGGATCATTAATTCCCATTGTGAGATGTACGCGACCCGCGTTCCCGGAAAATCAAAACGCACTTTTGTCCGGCCGGTTTTCGGCCGCCCATTTTCCCGGAAAGATAATTCGGGAAGGGTCCGGACGGTGGGGGAATCCTGCGCCAGGATGAAAGACGACGAAAAAAGCGCCCGCAGTTGAATGCACGACCTTTAACCGAGAGAGCGACGCGCGGAAAATTTCGGCGCCGGATTCCGCCGGGTCGCCGATCGTTCCCGGAAATAATCGATTTTGATTACAGTGGAACCGCGAGAAGTTTTGGCACTTTGATTAAAGTGCCTTTATAATTTTTGTTTTTTTGAAAACTTTCCATTCCTCGAAATTTCCAGTTTCGAATTTAGTGAAACCACAAAAAGCTTCGGCATTGTTATTCAACGAGTTTGGTGCCCTTTATATTTATTTATGTTTAAAAATTTTCCATTCCTGGAAATTTCCAATTTTAAAACCAGTGACACTGCGAGAAATTTGTGTTTTCATCGAGTTTTGTGCCTTTGAACATTTTTCGAATTTTGGGATACAAAGTTGCAGAACGCACGGATCATGCTTTTCGGAACACATGCCGGAGGAATGCACCCCGGCGAAAAAAAGTTGGCCGAGTTGTCGATGAATTCACTCGACAAGGTACGCTATTTGGACTCGTTTCGCAGCTGAATAACATCCGAGTTTTGGTTAAGAGTCGGGGATGAAAGAGTCGAGAAAAGGGCGAAAAAAGTATCATTGACTAATGAGATTTCCTGTAAGTCGTAATTAAAGTCAGGCAGACGTCGGGGCGCGCGATGTTTAAATTTAGGCTCGCGAAAAGACGCGCTCTGTATGGAAGCGAGGCAATTAAACGCCGGATAAAAACAGGCTTTGAATCGTTGCGGGGAAGCTCGATAAAAACGAGCCGACTTTTCTTGATCGTCGTGCCAAGGGAGAGGGTAATGAGAAATAAAAAGCGATCGACGCTGAAATAGAATGCCGTCCATCCGGGAGGGCCAGCTGTTAATGACTATTTATATTGAAATGCCTGTTTGTTTGTTCCAGTCTGACGTTTTGTCTCGCTATTTGTTTTCGAAGGAAAGTTTTTAACTTCGTTGCATTTCGAAATTCCACAATTCAAAAAATCAGTCGATCTCGAAAAAGAATTCAAATAATCGTGAACAATTGTCAATTGACAGTAGAATTGGATTGAAATCTTGATTTTTCATCGAACCCTTCTGTCAAACTTTTATCGTTTCGTCGGTCCAAACTCGTCACGTCAAAAAAACTGCTTTACGACTGCCTGGAGCTTATTAAAAAAACTAACAAAACTTAATATTTCCCATTACGTATTCATCGCAGAGATACGATGTCAATTATCATATGAATGCCACCCCTTTGACATAACCTTTCCAAATTTATCCGTCATTCAAATGAGGCCTTTTCATCCCGAGGCCCCGCATTTATTTCCGTTCGAACTATATAACGCCGCGTGATATTCGGCTCGGTTCATTACTTGAAATACGAATTCAAGTAGCATAAAAGTGTCGTTAATCGACCGAGCCATCTCCGACTCGCGATTTCGAAACTCGCGACAATCATAAACTTATTAATAAAATTATCCGCGACGGTTTATTGGCCGTAAACGTTTCCCGCTTCATTTCAGTATCGTCGGAGTAAATCCCCTTTTACGAGACGAAGCGGCCCAAAATGTGACGTCGACACCTTGCGCTAGCGACTTTATTTGAGTTTTGTAATCTTGCGAGAGTTTTAACGTTCGTCTTGTTTTGTCTGTTGCAGGTAAGACGAAAGGTTTGGACAGTCACGAGGTTGAGGATTTGATAGGTTTTGTTGACTTGGTCGGTAAGTTTTTGGAAATCGGGCAAATGGAGAGGTAAACGGAAGTATCTTTACGAACAATTAATCAATCTTTAGATCAGAGAGACAGATAAAATTCTAATATTCAGACAAAAATGCAGAAGTGATGTTTTCTAATTGAGAAAACTGAGAAATTTAAACAGATATTTTTTCACTGTACACATTGATTAATACATTCTTATCTCAGATAAATTTGTGGAAGAAAAAAAAGGGAATCGTGCAAGTTGTCTCTGTAATTTTTGTTCCATCGAGAAATACGAATTTCACGACATTGCGAAATTGGTCACGAAAAGAGGTAACCGTTTTGAAAGTAACAAGTGTTCCATGCACGACACTTTTGTCCCGACTTTGCAATCGACGTGAGAGAAAAAAGGATGCGGTTTAGGTGTTCTCTCTCTGTCATGTAAACACGTAGCACGTGTTTACACGACAGCGCTATGCGACTATGGCTCCTTGAGGACTGCGATCTCTCAGTCTGAACGCTTTTATTTATCCGAACGCTTGACTCTTCGACAGTTACACCTTGCGAGAAGCTACCAACGAATGTAATTGACTGACCCCCTTTTGTCGAACAATCAATTTGCAACCATTTAAATTTCTCAACTTTTTCAAAGATATCAGGTTCTGAATCAATTATTTTATTTTATTACTGCTTCATTTCGTTATTCAATTACAAACTTTCTCAGATTTAGTTTCGAAAAAAAAATCATCGTTGAATTCGAATGGCTGTCAAAATGTAAAATGTGTTATGTAAAAGTTTTATTTGTTTTTCAACAACCTTTAAATTTTTTGTAAATATCAGCACAATTCCATTAATGCATAAATATAATATCTCACTTGGAATGTATTAATATTTCTATCAAGACGCAAACACTCTGCAATTTTTACTCATCGAAAAAGAAACTTTGATCCAAAAAAGAGTCTCTGCATCTGCAAATCGTAAGACCTCCCCGGAGTCGCGCGAAATTGAACCGTAGCGTAAAAACACGTGTCGCGCAATAAGAGGCGAAGACGCGCGCGGAGGTCCGAATGCAAACATTGATTGATGCGTTTACGCCGCGTTCCTTTCACTTTTGATGCGACCAATGTTACCAGGAAAATCGGCTCGAGCGCGACTCGACACCCCCCTTCCACGTCGCAACACTTTTACGAGCCGCGAGAAAAGGAGGCGTCTTAAAATTTTTTAACGGGACCGCCGCTCTTTTCATATTTATAACCCTTTTTCGCAGAGATTATAAACATATTTTTATACGGACCATTGAGTCTAGTTTATTGAAATGCGTCAGGTCTGATGAGTTGCTCCTTCAACGTATAGGGGAAAAATACTTTATCATCTAAAAGAAAAAAGTTATGCAAGTGTTATTGAATTTCTATAAAACGGAGCAAGTATGATACTTTTTTCCCCCTTATGTCAGTAAAATTAGTTTATTTTTAAACGTTTTATTTTTTTTCAATTGTTTTTATTTAAACATTTTTAACTTTTTTTAAAAAACTGAAAATAAGAAGACTTCGTTTTTGGTCATTAAATTAAAAAAAATGTCTTTTCACGTTATCCATTTGCTCCGGATGTATTATTCAATTTTTCGTCGCGATCGCGATGCACTTCACACGTCGGCAAACGAGGTCGCGGAGGACATTCCGGAGCGACGCGACAAAGCGTCGATGTACTGCGTTTCCGTTTTTTCGTCGGCGCTGAAATTTCTTCACTAACGGTGTATCACTTAGATACGCTAATTCAATTAGCTGCCACGGAATTCATCATCGCGGTAATTCAGGCTCTAATTGAATTAACGAATTAGCGGATCGGGAGGTAAATTTAGCGAGTGCTCGTTCCGAGTCGATTCTTAATAAAGTGTTTGAGAAAACGAGTCGATGAAGTCGCGCACTTTGTGTCACAAAGAAACGATTGCCTCGAGTGCTGATGCAAACATTCCTTTTTTTCATTGGACACAGTCATCGTTTTGGGGTATCTGTCAAACTGCAGATAAAATTTAAAGTAGTAATTTCTCATTAAAAATTCAATTTTCTTTAATGATTGTTTTTAATTACATTAACAAGTTAATGTGAAATTTTGTCAAACGAAGAAGAGATATTTTGGTAGAATGACTTTTATTGTTTGTTTTAAGAAAAATCGCGAAATGGAGCACACTGAATCGGCTCGAAAAACGTGGAATCGCGTAGGAAGAGTCGCGAATCGAGCGCCTTTTCTCGCCGGATAAAGAGCGAACAAAGATGGCTGTTTTGTGTGTATCCGCGCGATTAGCGCGCTGGTGCTAGTTGTTTCGCTTCCTCGTTAATAAGAGACGATTTCTCTATCCGGAGGATCGGTCGCGCGTCTTTCCCACAAGTGCAGACAATGACTGGCCTGTTTTCCTGTGAGACCACGTGATTCCGGACTACGACTATTAATCTTTCGAAGAACTTCTCAGGCCGAATTGTTTTACATTCGATTTGCACGAAAATGGTGTTTGGGATTCAATGGATAATTAATTCAACGAGAGATATATATGTCGGAGTCTCGTTGAACTTTTACCTTCGAATAATTGAACGAAGTGAGGAACCAATCAAACTTTCGGAAATGATTGTATGGAATATGGCTCAAATAATGTTTTTGGTTTGGAGGTTTTGGATTAATGACAGAATATTAACTGAGAGGACTGTCAAACATTTTTTTTAAATACAAATAAATTTTTTTAAATTAAAATAAAAGTAAAAAAACTTCGTATGTAGTAAGAGGGTTTAATATTTTTTTGAAATGTTTAATTAAAAAAATTTTAATGAGGTTTGAATATGAAAATATTCAAACCAATGTAATCAATTCTTTTCCTTCATTTCTTCATGAAATTTCATAATCGTTCCCGCGGTATCCCCTTAACATATCCCCTTAATATATCCCCTTAATACTTTCGATAAATCGTTGCTTTGACTCCGACTCGAATAATTCGCAAAAAAAATCAGCGCATCATCCCTGCGCCGTAAGGGTTCCGCTAACTTTCGGGGCTTGACGTTAAGCGTCCGGCGAAATTGATCGCATTTGAATACGCGCCATGGCCGGCTCGAATTGTCTTTTTAATTGTATGGTTGATTGCATCGGTCGTGGCGTTGCGCGCGAGAGCGGCTTGTCGGCACGGATCAAATGCTCAGGGCTCGATTGTAATAAATCAAGGCATAAATAACGAAGGGACGGATGAGCCGAAAGGGCAATTGAGCCTGCGCGCGGCAATCGAATCTCTCCCGCGCGCTTACGTTCTAGTCGACGCAGGAGAAAACGGCGATAAAGCATGCGCGGGCGCAACGCGCCGAGAAACGGTCAACGGGTATTAATGTCTGCGCATCGTTCAATCGGGACGCGTTCCAGTATCGGGACCCACGATGACTTACGATCAAGGCCCATTTTGATTCGCAACTTGCGGGACGACTCTCGCCCCGGGCTACGGGTTTGTTCGCGTTTAATCGACACTTTTATTCGCGCGTTCGATCACGGCAAATAAACGTCTCGTATTTCGCTACGGGGAGGGAGTTTAAATCAAAAACCTTTCGCGGTTTACGAGCAAGGCCAGTTTTATTGGAACCTGCGGTTTCGAAAAGTGACTGCGAAAAAGTAAGCTGGGTTCGAAAAATATTGCTTTTATTATTTTATAGTTAGCCATCAAAGGAGAAATATGATGTATCAAGTAGTTTATTTTTACAGAGGGAGACTAAATAAATTTAGGAACAGATTGATAAATGCGGTTTTTTCAGAGATACTCTAGGGCGGAAAATTACATTTTTTTCCAGTCTTTTTACAATCTTATTTTCTCTGCATTTTGATCAATATTTAGTCAAATTCGGACAATTTTCTCGGTTTTGATCGACTTAATTATCCGAATCAAATAACAAAATTTCAGATCACCCGGTATAGAAGTCGACGCAGAAAAATGGCGTAATTCATGCAAATGCCGGATCATTGCGAGCTTCGGGAGATGTTTTATGTATTATTTAATACGCGCCGAAGTGAATGATATAAAAAATCTTATTGAATAAGTACAGAGGAGCGAGGCTCGCGTTCGCAACAATGTTGAATAATGATGTAAAGCAATTTTCCCGAGTCGTTACCTCGGCCAGTTTACGAGACAACCGTTGCCGCATTTTTCGCCATAACGCCTAAGATGCCGCGATTGCACGCAACGGTTTTACTTAAGCCGTAATATTAAAGTTACCGGCACAGCACCTCTTCTGCCGGCGAATCGCGCGCCGACCCGATCAAAACGCGCCGATTGGCCATCCGATTTGCGCCATCGTTGCCCGCCATTTCCATAATTAACGATAATCACCGTTTATTTCGTACCACTCTAATTCCACACTCTGACTTAGAGCAGGCTAATTATTCATCTACCGGAATTTGCATTCAAAATTTTGCGACGCTGCGGGCCAACTTCATTTTCATCATTTTTTTATTATGTTAAGCTTAGCCGGAAAAAGCATGTAAAATCTAAATATTAATCAAAATTTGATTTAAAATGATCCTATATCGATTACTTTTTTTTACTCGAATAATCTAACGATTAAAAAAAACACCACCCGTCTATTTTTCCATATTTTTTATTTCGTGTCTTCGATTTGAGCGAATGATTTAACTGCACTTTCGCGTGCGAATAAATCAAAAAAGTATGTTTACATTAGCGGCCCACTTTTTGGCCCTTTTCTTCCGCCGAATTCCAGATGGTGCTGACGCTCGACTAATTGCGAATCGACTTCGATGCAGATTTATCGGTCGTTGCCACCTATCGATTATCATTCGGTAGCAGGGTCCGATCTTTAATCGGACTCATCCTCGTTTTTTGCCCGACACCCCTTAATCCCGAATTCCAATCGGAACAATCCGACGCTCATCTCGAATCAAGCGAAAAAGAAAAAGAGCCGATCTCATCGCCTCGGATCCTTTTTCCATTTTGGATTTCGCTCGATCAATAAATTCGCAACATTGTCGGCGAGAATTATCGTCAGTTTAGCGCTCGTATATTTGCGCATCCCGAACGGCCGGCGCAGCGCCGTGAAATTAGAAAGCGATCAGCGCGATTTCTTGGGTCGCCTTTTTTTCGTTTTTAATTTCGTCCGCGCGCGCTCGGGGCGTTCACGATCGTATTTAATCGGTAGTGACGAATGGGGCTTCGCAATATGGACAGACTCGCGCGCGTTTCCGGTCGCATCCGTCGCGCAACATTACACAGATGTTTGATGACAAGACCAAACCTTTCCATTACGGAGAAAATTAACCAAGACTTTGGATCAAAGGGTTGCCACGCGGCGCAAAAAACGCGACTTTATCGGGCTTCGGTTTTGCAGAAACAAACCAGAGATTGCGGGAAACGTTCAATTTTTAATTCAGTCTCAACACTTGCTAGAAATAAAATTAATGTAATTGAAATGAGACATATTTGGAGTAAAAAATCATTTGTAAAATTTTAATTAATAAAAAAATTTTGAGAATGGGGTTTAATGATTTTTAATGTACATGGTATTTTATTTGTAAGATGTGAATGATTTTTAAAAATTGATGAACTTGGATGAAATAATTTTATTGTTTAATTATTGTCATAATGACGTTTTCATTGAACAATTCAAACCAATTGAATTGTAGATTAAGCGAACATAAACTTTTTGCAAACCATTTGAAATAGAAAATATCTTACAAAAGATCGCAGTCAAGTCAATGCAGAGTCGCGAGATTATTGGGCGGTCGACATAAAGCGTGCTTAGGTGCGATTTAATATTTCCAGCTACGAGCATAAAATTCGACCCTATCGGAAACCGAACAGAGACAGAGCACCGACTTTTTTCTTACCTTGCCGTTGTTTTTTGTCTTTTATATTTCTTCATCGCTCTTCGCATCGCCAGTCTAGGATCGACTTCTTTGCAAAACTATTACAACGCGATCTTTTGTTAGAATTATTTTGAGGACAGAACGATGACGGTTTGGAGTTAACTTAATATTATTCCAAAATAACAAAATACAATTTTATAAATTTATTTTTATACAACCGGTCATTACCAAATCAGCTAATTAGTCTACTATCTTATATCAAAACAGCCCACTAAAATGTATCAAAACGGCCCAGCCGAATCTATCACAACGGCACATGATAAAGTATCACAACATCAACAGATTGAACACGAAACAACGACCTCCGAAATAACGACCTCCGAAAGCTTCTTCAGTTTCATTTTGATCGTTTCGGCAGTACATATAGTTTTGACTACAGCAATGTCTTTAATTTTTATAAGAACCATCAAAGACGCGGAGGGAGTGATTTTTGACAATTTTAAATTCCGTATGGCGAAAATGTTAAGGTAGAAAATCAGTAGGGTAGACTTGGGTAACTTGAGCCGCCTATTATATTGGACTAAAAATAGTCAATTTTTAAAAAAATTAACGATTTTTAATGCTAGGATTTTTTATAAAATCAATAGCTTATGCAAAAATGTTTATAACAATAGTTTCTCCTTTATATTTGAAGGGAATTATTAAATTCTAGCTGTCATCCTAACCTCAAAACTTGTGTAGATTAAATAATGAAAAGATTAATGTTTTTAAAAAATGCGAAATATCTGTTCACATTTATATTTTGATTCATAATGCTTCAATGTTTTACCGCAAACGTGTCCAGGAAATTTATAATGAGTTTTATAATGATACATTGCTTTTTATACGGGGAGATTGGGTGGCCCAAGTTATCAGCATCGTTGGGTAACTTGGGCCTTTTGCATTTTTATTTTAAACGCTATATTTAAAATGAAAGTGGTAACCATTTAACTTGAAAATACATGAGATTATAGATAATTGTATAAATAATTTCGATTGGCAATTGTTACAAAGAAAAACATTTATAACGATAAAATTACAATTTTCCTTAGGCGGCCCATAATTCTCTATTCTTCCCTAAACGTCACAAATTTAGAAGTTAATGAAAATATTAATATATTACTATAATATTATTAATATTAAATTTATATATTTAATATTACGACATTAATACGATTTTAATATTAAATATTATTAATATAATTATAAATATTAAAAATATTAATATTAAATATTAATATCGCCCCTTTAAGTTGCGGTACGGTATCTTGGATGTGCACTTCCGATGGATGCTCGGCATTTGTGTATACCAATGGCAACACAGTAGTTAGATGCAGTGGACAGCATACCCACGGTGAATTATCAGAGAGGGAGATACAAGACATCATCAAAGAGAGCGACTTCATAAGGAAAACGTTAAATTACATCGCCACATATAGTCTGACTCCAAAAAAATGTGAGGGACACCGCAAGTCTGCCTCCACAAACTCTGAGGGACACCGCAAGTCTGCCTCCACAAACTGTGCGGGACACCCAGAATGTGTAATTCATGTTGTTATAAATATTTTACAATCTGTTCAGGCTGAAACATATATCAAAATAAACGTATGAACAATATGAAATAAAAAATGTCTTTGAATCAGTTAATAAGAATGTCGAAGAAGTTTAGACCGATGACATCCATGTAAGTGCTGTTAACTAAATGGAACGTTGTCATTCGATACGGCCTTCGTATCGAATCAAAATACATTATTATAAGTGGATCACGTACGGCTTGTAGATATTGAACTAGAATCTCAGCGGTTCATAATTCTCTTAATTCAATTTATCATGTCGCATCGTGCGCGATACCAATGCCTCTGGTGGTTCCGGAGATTCGGTGCCGCGAGATTCTCGTTAGACTCGTTATTATTGGATGTCCGCCAACAGGTTTCGCGATGTGTAATAACGCGCGTCCTTCTTATCGCGGCTTCCATCGCCCCACGACAATGGCGTTGAAAAATGTCATTCAATTCCATTTAATTGCTCATTTTTTTCCTTTTTCCGTATTCGATTTTTTTCAGTATCATCTCAAAAGCATCAAACAAGTTAAGAGGGGGGGATACCAAGACTAAAAAAAAAACAACTTTTGACTCACCAATGAGTAGTTGGCAACTTCGACCTTGAAAAATGCACTTTTCCAAATCAAATCAAATAACTTTCCTACCATGTTTAAATTTTCACTACTCCAATATTTCTTCATTCGTCAAAACAAATAAATACTTAGCAAATTCCAAATCGGTTCGTAAAATATTACACTTCACACATCCAGCCATCCATTTACCAGAAATAGTATCGCAATTGTGCCTTCCTTTTTCACCGAATGTTCAAAATAACTCGGGAAAAGTCAGGTCCAATTTTCATTCGGCGCACTCCATTCTCCATTAGTGCACTGCGGCGTTCTAATAAGGGGACGGTGTATTTGGCGCGTCGGTTATGTCCTGTGGATAATAGTCCCGGCGAAATCGGGGGCGGATAATTGCGCCACGCGGATGATTGTGCTTCGCAGAAAACGGTCGACTGTTGAATGAGTCGTCGTCGGCCGCGGATCCCCATTATTGGGGCAAAATCAATCGTCTCTCGGCGATATCGCTTCGCGGAACGAGATAAACCTCGGGCTTTAATCCGGATAAGTTCAATTGCCGATTCCCTTTGAGCGCCGCGCGTCGACACTTCGGCGCCGCCGCTTTTCCGCCCGGGCTCGTCTTTTTTCTCATTACGCCGGCGCTTTTCTCTTCTCGCCGCTACCGGTCTCTTTGGCCGATTCGGGGAAATCGTCGGACTCGACATTTGCGCCGCTCAATGCACCGAATTCGCCGCCTTTCTTCGCGGATTTCGGCCGGATTTTATCGAAACCTGCAGCAAGTCCGAAATAAAACACGGCGGTCGAGTTTCGTTCCCTTTTTTCGTTCTCTGCGGTGTCCGAAATTAATAGGTGACTGAAATCGGTCGGAGAAAAAGAATCGATTTTTCGTCATTGATACAAATTTTGGCATTAAGGCGACGGATTATTTCCTCGCGTAATTTTTTAAACCCATTGAGAAACTCGAACCGGGCGCTATTCAGAGTATTCATTTCGAGATTTTCTCCCGAGATGTTTTCTTCCTGTTTTGATGCGCGTTAATAATACCGATCCAAACATTTTTTTGTCGGCGCTTATCGGGCGCCTGAATCTAATTACGAACGCAACAAAAGCGCGCTTTTCCGTCAATCGGACGTCGATCGGCGACATTTCACAATCGGACCGCAGGAACCAGGCACGAGATTACCGAGAACCGTCCGCCAGGGATTTTAATATCACTTCGAATCAACGAATAAAGGAAGAATAAATTTTTTGTCTTCATTGATCAATGTTATAGCCGCTCTTCCGGGTAAAGGCGATGATCAACATGTAACCGGAAAATCCTGTTCGAAGAAGGGCGAATAAAGATGGGACATTAGAAGTTATGATTCAAAAATCGACAAAAAAAAATAGATGGATGGAAAGAGGATGTAGATATCCAATTAGTATTAGTGTTGTCTTAAAAATAGTTATTTTATTTGGAAATATTAATACTAACTCCAAAACTAGTGTGCTTATTTCAAGAAAGTTTGACCTAGAAAACTTAGAAAAAGTGTTTCAATTATATACGTTCAACTGAAGCACTTATAATGTTCTATTGATGCTACATAAGTGTTCTCTTAAGAGCACTAATTGTGTCTGTGTAGCCTTATTATCAGAAGTTTAGTGAGATTGAATCAGCCTGAAAGATAAACTGTGACCAAATTGCCTTACGTAACTTTCAACAAACTTGTCACTCTAATATATAACCTGCAAACCTGCACTAATCTGTATTACTCAGAACACTTCATGATAACGGAATCCGGAGAAGTTCAGTTCCATTCCTACAAAAATTTTAGAAGTCCCGAAATTGTTACTGTATGATCATTTCTCAAACATTCTCAAACTGAAATGTATTACCGATGGCACTGCACCTTGGAATCGTATCGTAATTTTTACTCCAACTTTTTCTGAGTGTATTAAGACGAGACACTGACTGACATAAACGTCTAATTTATAACCTCGGGCAAATAAGAATTGTAATTTTTTATTTGCCCATCAATAACCCGTCAATATCTGCCCGAATCGGCGTCCTCGAAATCGTCGTTGGAGCGACGCGCGCAATAATTGCATGCGAACGCAAGCGGCGCATTAACATTTCGCAACGCGCAGAACAATAAAACGCCAGGCAGAACGTTGGGAAATAATACACGATGTTCATTATCGGCGATAATAAAAAGGCGAGCGGGCAGACGTTATCGGTGTCGATATTGCGCGCGCACGCACCAGAATTCGACCTCAAATGACCGTGCATACGCGAGCGTCATAATCATTATAATTGCGCTCGCCATCTTGGATGCCCCGCGAGCAAAAGCAGGGCCTATTACGACCGTCCATATAACGCGCAATCTTGATATCCCCACGAGGCGGTGCTTTTCTTACTCGACCGCGAATACGTAAAAACGCGTCGTTTGCATCTCGTTTCACGCCGGGATGTCTCCCGTTTTCGAGGTTATGTTCTACGTTTTTATGTCGACGATTCTGCAAACTGATGGGGTTCTCGAGTTTTTGCTTTGCTTGAAAAAACTGGATTTGCTTCGGTAGAAATACTTCAATAAAGATTTCTGTTGTTAGGTTATGTTTGCTCATTTCATACATCGTAAGATATTCGAAACGAGCTGTTTTTTAATTACAGCCTTTTTCTTTGCGTAGGACTGAATGTACCTGCATTTTCGAGGTTATGTTCCAATTCATTTGTCCAATCTCTATTTTGATTCAGATTTCTTATCGTCCAATCATCTACTCGATGGTCCCTTCCAATGACCCAACAATACAAATTCAAAAGCCCATCGCAATCAAAAATAGAAACGTCAGAACGAGAGCGAACAAAATTGGCAAAATAAGCGATTTGATCATGCTTTTGAGCAAGAGTTCCGTGCGAAAGGACACGAAGGCCGCCGACAGCTATCTCGGCTTCGCAATTGTGATTACAAGAATAGCGTTCTCCATCGGTCGAGACGCGCCCTTAAAAATTTTACGACCGGAAGTTGACCGGCAGGCGGCGCATGACGGTATTACGCTCGCGCTGCACGCTGCCCACGACGCTCATAGATAATCGTCTATTCGCGCGCATACGACCAATTACATAATTAAGTTAATAAGTGAACGACCATCCTCCCTTCGCGTCACCTCCCTACCCCCGAATGAGGTCTTTTGCATAAGCGAACGCGCGGAAATTGAGCTTTAACTCAACCAATGCACGATCATCGGGCATTCATTGCAATGGCGGATGAAAATATGGCGTCGCTCTAACGAAACAAAAGACTAATTACCAGACAATGGCGCATTGTCGATCGCGATTACCGATACGCAGAACAGACGATTTTTCTGGAACGTTGATAAGGGAAGTATTGTGTAGTGTAATTTTATTTAAATCGGATTTGTGTTGGATCTTGTTGTAAAGTAAGTTTTAATTATAATGATTTGTTTTGACGCAAAAATGAAGCGTTTGGAACGAAATACTAAAGTAAGAAAAATTACTTTTGACTCAAAACGAATTTCTTTTCTATCAAAAGGAATCCTTTTCTGTCACAAAAGGAGACTTTTCAATGAAATTTTTTTTTCTTTTCGACACTAATTCATTTTATTAAAATGTGCTCTTCAAATGCTGATAAGTGCAAATGCACTTATTGGGTAAGCGAAGTAAATGCACTTATTTCATAAGTGCAAATGTAGAAAGTATACATATCTCGAGCTGAAGAAAAGATTCAAGATCCTCTCATTGAGTATGTAAAAGTAAATGTTTCAGGAACTTACACTTATGTTATTGATAAGTGTAACTCTGATTCTTACGAAATAAGTGAAATTCAGATTTATTAAAAAGCAACGACTAAACCCAACTAAGTAATTTACTTACACTAAACCAACTCTAAAGTTTAGCCAACTCAACCAAACATCTCTCAGCATATCTAAACACCGACTTCCTCGAACGAAATCTTCCGTTTCCAACCATATTCTGTCAACCTAACGAATTTACTTGACACCACGCATCCTCCCCGTCCGCTTTCTACATTTTGCTAAACCGCAGCCTATTGAAATGAGCCTCGTACCGCTAACTCGAATGTTAATTATCCGCTGAAACGCGCAACGGTCCGCGATCGTAAACCTCGAAATAACGCACGAAATGAATGAAAATGCAGAAACGCTGGAATCGTGGAAACATCGTCCGGCGAACCTTGAACCCGTTAACCCGGCGACGTTATAATAACACTGCAATTTGCCAAACACACGTCCCGTCGTTTTTGAGCCGCGTCGAATCCGCTTTCGACTTCATCGTTTTATCGAAGGTGCTTATCAACCGGAAGCCCGTTCGCGGAAAACAATCTTGCGCGGCTTGTATCTCAATCTGCGTCGGGAAGCGCGTCGATAATCGTCGCTCGTAAAACTAGCGACGTGTGCCGCGGGAAACGGAGGGCCCGTAAAAAATGTGCCCCACAAAAAAGTGTCGCGGCTCACGGCAGATGGCGTAATTGCGCGATACGCCGCGCCGATAAGCCGATCCGCGCATTTATTATTGCCATTATTACTATTTTTATGCTCGACTTCGCAGATAAGCCGGCTGTGGGAACATCGCGCGCCCTTCCCCTTATCTGCGCGTAATTAATTTTAATATCACGTTGCGCGGCGCAATTGTTCGGCGGGAAGATAATTTTTTTGCGCGCATCAGGAAGGAGTCGAATTTCCCGCGGTTTTTTGTCGGAAGCGTCGTTAAGTTTGATTGGGCTTTGCGGTTGGCCTTCGATCTTGTAAATGCGGTGTTTTAGTGGCGGAGAAAGAAAATGTAGACGGTCTTTGGTTTTTTAGTTGAATTAAAGATAATTGAATTCAATTGTGAATGAATTGTGAATAGCTGAGGGGATAAATATGTCAATTTTCGCATATACTTTGGAGATTTAATTTGTTTTATTTTAATTTGTTTTAAAAAATCGAAACAATTTTAATATTGTTTCGATTTTTTCAGATTTTATTTTATTCGCAATATGAATGTTTCATCGTCATCGCACCTTTTTCGCAAAAAATTCTGAAAGGATGGTGCTGAAACTGAAATGTCTAACTCGAGTGTCATGGTGTTCCGCATATTTATCCACAATCAATCAATACGCTACTTAACCCTTGCAATTCGCTTTGTGTTCGAGCGATCTGCGAACTTGATGGCACGTTCTAACGAGCTCATCACCGGATGAAAAAGAAAGGCAAAGAAAATGGCACAAAATGGAGCCTCGGGTAGCGCCGAGGGCGTGCCATGAAAACTGAATGCGATGCGGATAAATGACCGGACAATCGCGATCTCCCTGACCCGATCATTTCTCAGGACCGATAGCAGACGAATTGCGCGGGAATTGGATACTCGATTGCGTTGATTCGAGTCGATTTGCGACGTTATTGATGCGCACCAAATTATTCATCTCACACGATACTAACCTGGAAAAATGGTGGTGTAAATAAAACACGAGTGATTGATTCTCGACCCGGAAAAAATTTTTGATAAAAATAAACATAAGATATCGTATAAGATACACCCATGACAGTCTAGTACAACGTTCCAGTAAATATACTTGAAAACGAAAATACCATTCAAATTGAGGAATTTAGTCTAAAATTACTGTAAATACTGCAAAATTACCGTAAATTGTATTATTGTATTACAAATTGTTTTTTGAGTGTATGACTTCACTGTTAATATTTTCTGATCGTAATTCGGCCATAAAAATGTTTTTTGATTTAGTATTATCGACGCGAAAGCGGACAGGAAACAAATTAATTTGCGAATTGAAAATGCAGTATCAATATTAAAAGAGCTAATCGAAAAGGGAATTAAGGGATGGACATTGTATTAAAAAGTCAATTAGACATCTTAGGTTAGATGTGGCGCGTCGTATATAACAAATATGATAATACCGCGTCGCCGCCCGAAGGCTTCGGTCCTTTAGATGCAAAAAGGGTTTTGGGTTCCGAGGTGGGTTAAACGGTATCATTAATAATCGCTGCTAACTAATCTGTCTGTCGCTTAGAGCGCGCGCTCGTTTCGCTATCATTTTTATTGCAAACACCTGCGATCGCCGAACAATTCCGCGGCGGTTCGTTGGACGGAAATTGTTCGCGTGATTTTATCGACCGAGGCTTCCCGCAAAATATGTCAACAAATCCAAATCTTTCACCTCAAATTATCAAATAAAAATGTTCTTCAATGCCTTTAATGATTTTCCGAAATTGATTAATATTTATTGTTACAGTTGTACGAGTTGAACGATGACCCAAAAAGGAAGGAGTTCCTAGACGATCTCTTCAGTTTTATGACGAAAAAAGGTAAGATTTGAAAATCAATTTGATCGAAAATTGTTCACGGTCGTCGAACAATGCCATTTTGGACGCATTTCTATGCGATCGCCCTAGTACAAATAAATCCCTCATAAATCGCCGGTTAATACATATAATCTGGCGTAGTTACGCTCGTGTCGTGACACTTGTCTTTCTCGTTGACGTGACGATGTATTACGGCACTCGCACATTACGACTTGGCACGATTATGCGACTGTGCGCTGGCATTCGCACAGGTTCGTCAACCGATAACTAGAAGAATCACACACGAGCTCCACATTTTTTGCATTTATAAATATACGACGTTTATGATTCACGTTATTATCGTGTACGCGAGAAACCGCCATTGTATAATGTACTTAGGCGTTATTTTTGCGCTTTACGTAAGAAATGACGCGCGCGAAGTGCACTTTTTTCGGTTATCGTGAATTCCTATTCGTTAGTCAAAACAACGCGGGATATTTGAATTTCGAGGTTAGGAAATACATTGAGCACACAAATATTGAATGAAAAATTAGGTTAAATTAGGTTTTTTATTGCAAAGGATTATAAAGGATGATGATGCATTTGATAACAGAATCATTAAATATCCTATACATGTCTGGTGAATTTAATTTTTTCATTTCACTGCCATGGAACTTGAGTAGGCAAAAATCCAAAGCTTTGATTTTGATGTCAATTCAAAATTTTTTACAAGCTATTTTGTTACAAGCTTCGAATCTATATAAATTACAATTTTTCTGTTTTAATGTAAAACTATAATACTTTTTGAATGAAAAGACTTCATATCAAAATAACTAATCGCATTTCAGTGCTAATTTTTAATACATTCACCTGTTCCGACAAAACGAAACATCTTCAATATCATTCCCACTCGAATTCGCGACGGCCTTCCAATCGTCTCTTGTCCTTTAATTACTAAAAACACACGTGCGAGGAAGACCCGCATCTCGCTTCCTGTGCACGTGGATTGTCGCGCGTCGACGTTCGCTCGTGTAATTAAATGTTTTCGATAACGCGGCCGACGCAGGCATCTGCTCGGAAGTCGACGTCGGAAAAAGCGTCGCCCGAGTTTTGCGCCCGTTTCCGCCGGCATCGACGTCGCTACGCGATATTGCCATTGAATAATTGAATAACAAAGCAGCCTTCGCGGCTCGTGGGAAACCCGAGACTATCGGGCCTAATTGTTTTTTTGTGTCGCGCGTAATTGGCACGTCATTCGAACACGGATTCTCGCTTTCGGCGAACCTTCGGCTCAAATTGCGCCGCCATTTTCGCCGCGGAAAAAGCAAATGGCGGCAAAACTGGAAGTCAAATTAGCGAATTTCGCCGCCACTTTTTCGCGCCGGCGTTTTAAATTAGTCGACCTATTCCGACGCGAATGATAGATGGGTTTTGATCCGAATTGGTCTGACTATTACCGAGTTGACACCGACAGTAATAGCTACGGTGACTTTCGGTTTCATAGTCAAGTGCCCGGGAGCGAGAGAGACAAAGAGAGCGAGAAACTTGACGCTCTCCCCGCGCTTGATTGATGGACGAGTCTCACGTTTATAATTAGAGAAAGACGTTTCCGGTAACTCGCAATTCAAATGTCCCGCCAATAATTTGCGGCGGTTGTTTCGAGTTTTGTTTTTTTAAATCGCTCGTATAAAATTGTGAACGAATAATCGAAGACGCGTGTAAAATACGAGCGAGAGAATAGTTTCATTACGATTGTATTAAATCAAGAATTAATGCAGTCGAGGTGTGAAGTTGGTATCAAATTACAAAAGATACGCAACTAATAAATCGCGAATTTTGAGTGAAAACGTCCGGATAAGACTAATAACAATATAATGGAACCCGTGGTCGGATGCGAAATAGATGCTCTTATTTATCAAAGCGCATCGCTGCTAGCACCTTCGGTCCTTTTCGGGCTCGCCGGTTATAAATCTCGAGCCGTTTAATATGCAAATGTCCCACTCCGCAGTTGCTTTTTCGTGCCCCTCCTGCCCCAGTACAATCGCCAGCCCGGTTTCAATCGTCGATTGTAAGTCACGCTTTGCTACATTTTTATTGTTATCTCCGCGCAATTTTCGAGTTTGGCATCTCTCCACTTCAGTTTCAATATCTGACGATCGCCCAATAAACATTTACTTCTATCCATATTAACGAAAACTACAAATATATGGAAAATGATACATTAGAAGATGCATTTTGAGAAAAATTCTTTTGTTGCAGTTCATGTTTTTGAAATTTCATTTTGAACGGTGATTTAAGAACAAATACACCTTTTCAAAAAATGATCAATCAAATCTAAAAGTGAAAAATGTCGAAGAATTCGCCATACAAAATTCTGTCGACACCCTGAAAATAGAAAGAAAAGGTTCTGCGTGCAATTTTTGACGTCGCCACACAAGCTGACGCGAACGTGTCGGTAAAATGCAAATTTAATTGCGCCTCGACATTCGCGTCGAAATTATTGAATCGGAATATAAAATAAAGCAGGCGGAGCGTAACGACAAAAGGCAATTATCGGACGGTACGTGCTTGTGACGCAAAATATGGAATAATAAGAAAAATGCGCGTTCCTTTGTTGCGAAAAATGAAAATCATTTCGACCCGCATAAATTATTACAATGCACGTCGAGCTTTTCGTAAACACTCGGCCGGGCTCGGGCGTTTGTTTTTATAAATTGCATTCGATGCGGCGCTGGAATGCCGTGTCGAAATAGCGCGTGCATTTCCCCGCAGCGCGCGGCGAAAAAGTGAAATAAAATTCCATACACGTTTTATTGCCGGCAAATCATGGCTTTTTTTCGCGGGCAAAAAAATCGTCGTAATAACATGCATTTCGTACGGCATCGTAAAAGGCCGGCATTTTTTCGCCAAACGAAATCTGCCTGGCGTTACACTATAAAACGTAAGTCAAAACCCGCGTAAGTAACAATGTTGAACTCAGAAGCACGCACGTCTCAGGCGTTCATTTTCATACACATTTGTAATCGTAACACGTGTTTCGAGCTATTAATGATCAAAGTTTTTGCGAGCCCGATTTCAGGTTAGAACGTTTCTCGCAATTGCCATTCTCCCAAACATGCGAATTTTCACATTTTAATATATAATTTTTTTAACTATGAATTTCATAAATCGTGAAATTGTAAAAAAAACAACGATATCGGCGGCTGCAATTAATATTAATTAAATAGAAAATCGGCGTTTCCACTTTCAATAATTATATATATGTATAAAAACTACAATTAAACGTGCGCGAATCCGCAAACTCGTTCTCACCTAGTTGATACGAGCCGATAATTTAACAACGAAACGAATAAAATTTTGTTTGCAATTTTACACCTCGCACGTCCTGTGTGGTGTTGTTATAAAAAGGATTACAGTGATTAAAAAGTGTAAGGATGCGGCGGAGTTTCGCGCACTTCAATTAAAGCCGCGCGTTGCTTTCCATAAATTTTCCAAATCAAACAACCGAAGTAATCAGCTAATTGCGGATTGGAATTAAATACGCAGAAATTACGATTCCGCGGTTGCATTATCATTGTTACGCCGCCAGAGTTCCAACTTATTAAAGTTGATAATAGCGCTTCATATAAACCACTGAATCGTTGGCTTAATTGATCTTCATGTTTCCTATCCCCGTACCGCAATTAACTCAATTAAATTATCATATCTCGTCCGATTAATAAACATGTTTCATAAATTATTATAATTGATTAAGCGGAATTCAGTTCCCAATCAATTGATTTCAAATGCAAAACAATTATTTGCACAAACAATCAATTAAATTAGCTTCAGTTCGAGAAACTCGAAAGACCATTATCGATCGATTACATCGGTCGTTATTGATCATTTGTCAGTATCGTTTAACGTTGATTACAACGTGTTAATGTTTGAGCAGTAAAGCCGGGTGACGATCGGAATAAAGAACACGAAATCGTAACTGACGTTAAATTGACATTTTCCAATTAATCTGAGCCGAGAGGCTTTAACGATTCAAACCACAACTTAATAGAAACAGACACTAAGACCTTTGTGAGTTATGGCGCGGACGGGCCTGTGACGTAACAACGCCCATAAAATATCCCTAGCGGTGTAGTTGGTTAGTCAAAACAGTCTCGAAAGGTTTTCATGTTAACAACTCTAATGCTACTCTACACGGTAGCCTGTCACTGAAGGAGATTAGTATCGACGTATTCGAAATCCGGCATTATCGAACACGAATCGTTTTCGGTCTTAATTAATTAGTGATTTGCATGAATTGGAATTAGTTCTGACAAAATGAAACACTTTTTTTACAATGTTCAGCATGTTTATGATTCATTTGAAGGAAGTTAGTAATACATAAAAGTTGCAATTTCTATTTGAAAGGTTGAAATTAAAAATAATGAAATTGCAAAAGATTGCAAAATTCTGAAGATTTCGGTTTTTTATTAGACATATCTTCGGTTCATAAAACGCGGTGTCGTCGACCACAGTAATCACTATTTCGGGACGTTTCGTATCATCGTAAATGCTCGACCGATCGTCATAAAATAGAATGTCCAATAACTGATTGGGCGTATCCGTCGGTCATTGAAAACGACGGATGTCTTTGACGGATCGATTGTAAAAATCGGCAATCTTTTCTGGGAAGCGGAGAAAGCGAAATTTGAGCACTCCCGGCGATCCCACCGATTTTACGCTCAAAAGCGGGATTAGCCGACGCATTACTCGGGAAATCCGGCGGGGAATTGACTTTTTCGAAAATCCCCGAAATGGTTTCGCGCAGTTGCAATTTCGATTTCGCTTTTTACCCGCAAATTGGTCCGCGTTTCTTAGACCGAGAGCAAGTGAAATGTGGATTTTTTCGAAAGCAAAGTTTCTAGATCGATGCGATATTTACGGTTGTTTTGTGGAAATCGCGTGTACGCCGGGCGTAATAAATTCAAAGTGCGAAGCATTTAATATAACGTAAATATTGCGTGCCTTGGATAATTTGTGTGTTGGTACTTGGACTAGAACCGGGCAACACTCGGGCGAAGGTAATCGCAACATTACTATGAGTCATACGTGCGTCTCAGCGCGGCTCTCGAAATGGCAAAAAGGCCAAAAAAAACAAACCGCCAATCAGTGACTGAGAAGTTTCGACGATTCGCCAACAATGAAGGACGCAAAGTGCCTTTCATCTGCATCGCGAGTTATTTTTGCAGCTTCATTTTGTGAGCCTCTTATTTTCAAACTTAACCTCTGCACACAGTCGATGAAACCTACATGAAATGCAACACAAGACGAAGAAGCACATTATAAAACCGTTTTTGAGAATTAATGTACGATAAATGTACAGGTACGGTCTTGAAAATCGCGTGCATTTTGTCGGAGCGCATACTCGTTCCCTCAAACTGCAAGACAGATTAATGCCCCCGAAAAATGGCCGCCGTCGCCGACTTACCATAAAATTGTTTCACTTAATACTCGCAGCGAAACGCCGCAAAGCCTCGACATTTGCATCGCGCATGATCGCGCCCAATTTCTGTCCCGGCCAATCCGGGGCGCCCGCACAAAATGTAGCCCGCAAATTTCGCACAATTTGATGCCATAAACGTATTCATTTATATATTCATATATTTCCATTTCTATTATGACCGAAATTGGCGCTCATTACATCTTCGCTCACATTGTAGTATAATTCATGGAAGCGGATAAAAAAGAAATTGGCGGCGAAAAAAAGGTGGGAGAAGGGGAGGGGAGGGGGAGGCCAGCGAGCCGGAATTCTTTTCTAACAGAAACGAAAACCAATCATCGTCAATTACTCGGGATCCAGTCGAATAACGATGTGTGTGCCCCCGCGATGATGCCCGGCAGCCACGCTACGCAAAGATGGCGATCTCGTGCAGAACGAAATGCGCCGGCTCCGTTAATTATTATAATGTGAATATACGTCGGCCGGAGGATTTCGCAAAAAATTCGCGCCCGATTCAGGCGAATCGCGATTCGTTGGGAATAAAGTCCGAGGATTGGGAAACGCCAAAAATCGTGCAAATTCGATGCCGCAAAAAAGGAAGGCTTTTCGAAATCGTTCAAAGTAGGAATCACTTAAAATTCCGGGCCGAACTTTCGTTTTCATCGATCGATTTCGTACAAAAAATTGACACGGGTGAAAACGGGCGACCTTTTTGCAATTATATCCCTTTTTTGCGGGAGACGTTCCGAGTTTCCGTGAACGCGAGAAACGTGCGAAATCGGGATTACGCAATGGCCATTGTGTTTTTGTAGGCAAATTTTGGGGATCGGGACTTTGTGTCCGTCCAAACATTTGGGGCGCTCGTGTTGGTTTTTAACGAATTCTAGGCCGAGATGATGACGAGGACTGTCAAACGGTGAAATGTGTAATAACGTATGCAAATTTCGGTAAATGCACTTTTTTCGCGCGAAACGGTAATTGAAAGTCGTTCATTATTATGTAACTTGCTTTTTGTTGCGGACACTGTTCTGCGAGAAACGATTTCTGCCGCATAATTCGTGCCAATTTGATAATTTAGAGTCGTAAACGATCGCTCGTTAAAATTAAACTAATTATGAATGTGGACTAACATGGTATCTTTTAATAAAATAAGTATCTTTGCTTTAACGAAATTTGGCCCAACCTTTTGAGCCATCGTGTAAACATTTTTTGCATTCTGAAGTTGTCCGTTTTTCGTATTTTAAATGCTAAATGTCCTTCGTAAAGGAACTGAGAAATTCATTTTAAATGGTCTGCTGCATTACTTCAGGAAAGGTTATTTTTAAAAAGAAGGAACTTTTGTTGATAAATAATCTTGAAAAACTCGAATAAAGGGTATTTTTATAATAAAAAAATGCCCTTTTTCAAATTTTCAAATTAAAAAAACATACCACTACGGTTAACTATCTTTAAAATTGACAAATCCTATTTTAAAAAATGGTTGGTAAAATTATATTGTAAATATTCTCTTAATAATAATGAAACAAATAATTAACATTCCATTTGAACCACTCTTCCGGAAAACCACTTTCCTAAATATTCTCGAGCAATCCTTCACATTTAAATTCAACGAGAACCGACACTGAAACGTCTGTAAACGGTTGGCCCGAAATTCTCATAATCCCATGAAGCTCACGGCTCAACGTCTGATAAGCGTGCAAATAGCCCGTCTGCGATGTAACATCGGGAAATTACACTGGTAATTAATTTGACTCTGACAGTTCGGGTGGAGGTGTTGAGGTCGGGTGTCAGACGGGGGTCGCCGGGGCAGGGGGGACTCCAATAAGAGGTAGCTCGCGCGACTGAGCGAGTGCGCGCTACGCTGGGGGAAGGGGGGGGGCAAGAATTCGACAATTACGTCACGACGCGGTAACGGATGATCCGACGCGCGTTTCGGGCGTCGGCGAGTCTAGAATGTGCAAACGTCATCCGGCTAAATGCTGCGCGCGATACGTGCCAGCATTACGCGAGAAAAATCGAGCAATTCCTAAACTAAAAAAAAGACGAAAGAGTAAATGTTGGAATCAGACAGTATTTTAAGGAAAACAGGAAAAAGTGTGTAATTAAAAAAGTGCAAGCGATAATTAATTGTAAAAATGTTATAATTGTAAAAATGTTCACTAAATGTTGTCTAATCTACAAAATGTTGAAGAGACTTTTTTTGTGTTAAACAGTATACAATTTGCAAATGTAACGATTTTGAGAGATTGGATATTATGAAACTCGAAAAAGACGGCTTTTTTATTCAAGTGTTTGAACGTTTAGCATGAAAATAAACGATATTTTTTTGTCCGGGAGATATAAAAATGAAGGCCAAAAACGACCGATAAATTACCTCCTTTATGCGCAAATCGGATTCGCAGAGTGGGAAAAGAACAATACGCGTCCGATTCGACTGTGTTAATGGTTTTGCTATTTCGCGACGAATGACAACGGATTGTAATTCTTGGATGGAATTATCGGTTTCAAAGTGCAAATTAAGCTTGGCGCTGTAGCAATGCTAATTCATCGTTTTGTCCTTTTGCATATTATAATGAGCCTGCAGAAAGAAAATATATAAATTTAATTTGACACATATTAATATTGTATTTAATTTGCAACTGCACGTGTTTTGCAATGAAGAGGCATTTTTAAAGTTTAATTTACATTGTACAATTGCGGTTTTCAATGCAATTATCTTTTTCTTCGACTATATTTATTTGTAATGAATACAGGCGAAAAAAATAAAACAGTTTTTAAAGGAAAAAACTATTAAAATAATTCTAAATAAAGTGGAATAATTTCAAAATCTATAAATAATAATCTGTAAAAATAATGAAGCGATTCGTAAACAGTTGCAGATCAGTAAGATTTCTCTATTCAAATAACTTAAAACTCAAACCAAAAACCTGTTCAATGTACTTTGTCTAATACGAGAAGAAAAGCAACGAAATCGACAAGTAATCATTGGAAGCTAACATTGTCATTCAATAATTGCCACCAACAATTTAACCTCGCGGACATAAAACCCGAAACGTACGTTTCTCTCTTCATTGTAAACCTTTTTTCCCCAAGTACATTAACTATTCATCGCGATTTATTGTCCGCTTTTTTATAATAGATCGTAAATCAATTACCCTTGTGACGTTTATCGTCGTTGTTTATGATAATAAGAAGAAAATTAACTACCTGATATTGACAAGCCGGAGCCGTAAGAAATCGCGAAAGCGGTTGCAAATTTGTCAAATTGTTACGATTGTCTGAAAAAACGTTGTGTAATGCGACCGTTAAATGGTTCACATTATTGAGCAAGTTTCTTTCCGACGTCTCGCAATCAAATTGCTGTTTTATTGCTCGCAAATTATATTTGCTTCGAAAAATCAATATAATTAAACACAATGTTTCCGAAAATTGGATTACACTGAGATTCACGGAATTTCTAGTCACTTTTCGTCAGAAGATGGGGTACCCTGAAAAGAAACCGTGTAAAATTATACAAGATTTACACCATTTATCATGGGAATCTTACACTACTGTAGAAATACGGGATTTCACAGTATATATGGTTTAATTTTACACATTCTGTGTATAATTTTACATATTCAGTGTAATGTTAAGAAACTCAAGTAATCTCCAATTTATTTGGAACTAATACATTATTTTTCTGGGAGTAGTAGTGAAAAATCACACAATAATAGTGGAGTTTTAGACTTCATTGGGTAAATTTACATTAAAACTGTAAATTATCTAAATCCATCATAGACATAGAGGTTAACTAATTTACAGTTTTAATGTAAATTTACGCAATGAAGTGTAAAATTCTACTATTATTATGTGATTCTGCACTACTACACCCAGAAAAATAATATATTAATTCCAAATAAGTTCACTTTACCATAACAACATAATTTATTTGAAATGGTACCAAATTACTCATTTATTTGGGATAAATATATCTATACCTATAGCAAATAAAGATATATTTGTAGCAAATAAATG
>JABFPB010000493.1:0-37290 GCA_022817645.1 Ceratoteleas bidentatus
AGGCACGTGACTTAAATTTACTGTACAAAATACTGAAACCGTATCTTATCAATGTATTCAACATACATTACTTTTACAGTATTTGTACCTTAATTCGATTTTACGGTGCATGTACCGTAATTGGACTTCCGAAATTTTTAACAGTGCAGTATTTGGACATTCTACCATTATTTCCGTAACGATACAACAGATGATTTAATAAGACTATTCCTACCCAAATGGGCTACATTCCCCCAACAACGGGAAATTTCCCCAGGAAATAAGGGACAACTTCTGCCTAAAAATGTTGAAATCTACCGCTCCAATCTACCAGCGCCACCCCACCCCACCGTATACGATTACATGAGCCCCAGAAATTTCACACCCCATCTCCAGCTCCAGTCGAAGGATCATGTGCCGTCCTGCCACAACCCATGATTGTAGCAATGTACCTTTCGACCACCCTAACAGGCATGGAACATCTATCTAAAGTGGAATTCACATGGATAAACCTATTCCAAGTGGAAACCTCGTAGAATCTACTAAGAGAATGAGACTCTACGTATGTTACATGTGGGAATCACCTGGAACCCAAGTGGATAACCATCTGTGAAATGAATTTTACGTTCAAAACAATTACGATTCACATAGATAATGGTACCATTAGGTATATTAGGTACCATTATCTAGGATAGATAGCAGTAGATAGTATCTACTGCTATCATTAGGTATGCTATTGGTACCTTTAGGTACCAGTAGGTATCCACGTGGATACCACATAGATTTGGCACCATATCTGTTAGGGACTGAACATAATGTATAGGACCCCGTATGATCCGAGCGTATGTCTGGATGTTCGTCACGAAGGCAGCAAGGTTTTTGCCTCGAGCGAGTGCCACAGGCCAATGTATTTTTTTAACCGTTAAATGACCTCGCCTCTCGCTTCTCATATCACTTTGTTACCCCTGGATCGTCCGGACCACCTCGACCACTCGAGATTCGTGTAACGGGCACTTATGAGAACCGCATGAACGGCGAACACTGTTGTAAAGCGTGAACTTCCGGTGTTCTGGATCACCCCCCCCCTCATCGACCCTATCATCGCCCCATTAAGCGAGAATTATGTATTCTTTATTTCACTACTATAACGCCGTAGACTACTCAGTGAAGAGAAATGAGACGAGAACCTACCCTTGCAGAAACATGGTTTCTGCAAAACATCTGGAAAATCTGAAGTTTCTCTGATAAGATTCCAAAAAGGAAAATAATTATATATTTAGTTATTTCAATTAATGTTGGAATAATATATCAATAAATCAACTAGGGAGACTTAACGGAAATTTTAGATAATTCCAGAAGATTTTCAGAGATTTTCTTTCTAGGAAATAGCTATGGTCCAAGATAGGAACCTAGCTGGAAGCTGATCTGAAAAGCTGGTCTAAGTCTAAGAAAGTATTTAGGATCCCGTTACGTTTGTCTTCACTGGGTATTTACGACTGTAAATACCGCCGAGGGAAAGTGACTTGTGACCCCACCAAATATATATGTATATGTATAAGTAACCGTGTGCTAAATAATGTAAAAGAACGCGAAGAGATGAGGAGATGAGAACGGCGACGATCGTCGACGATTTGGTCGCAGATATACGGGTCGTTATTTTCGATATTACGCTAAGGAGAATAGAGTCAAGCTGCGGGATTTAGGGCTCGAAAGAGGACCGGCCGAGGGTTACGAACTGGGAGTTTTGATTGGCCGTTGTTTGGCGGCAACGATTCACGTTTTTGGCGGAACTTGGTTTGTTTTCCACAAGAAATTTTGGTCTGATATTTGTACATCCTGTAAAAAATCGTATGGGATATCATCGGAAATCATGCGAAAGGGTGGAATCCTAAATGGGTAGACTCCCAGATGAGATATCACCTTAAATAGAAATCATATGAATTTCGGGATACCTCTGCATATTCACTGCATACACCACTGAAATTCTGTATAGAACACCATGTGGAATTTCAGATACCACTTCATATGAAATTCCATACGGAACACCATATGGAATTTAGGATACCCCTTCATGTGGAACTCTATATGGAACACCATATGAGATTCCATTCAAGAAATTCAAGAAGATCCCACCATATGGTTACCATATTAACATTAAGAACCCACTGCCAAATTCGTGTCACCGCATTGTCATCTTTTTGTAATCTTCAACCTTCGGTACTGAAAACTAATGTGGCACTTCGTTAGCCACATACAGTTTCGAAAGTAGTTCAAGTCTTTTACTACTGAAACAAACTTGAGTAGACATCCTAAACCTGGATGGTCTGACAGACTTTGGAATGGTTTTCCTGCCAGCAAAAGATGTTCAATAATGTTCTGAAAATATTACTGAAACGTATTGTTTACTAATAGACATAAAAGCTTTGGAAATTAGAGTCCAGACTGTAAAGACAGAATTCTTCATTTATAATCGACGCAGGCTATGCCTATATTTCCATAAAACCCATTCAGGAAGCCAATGACGAAGAGACCACTCACAGACTTTAAATATATGTATACATACGTCTACGTGTGAAGAATCGCGCCTTGTTGTATAATGACAATCTAATTCAAATTCTAAATACATTAAACGTTAGTCGTGGCCGAGTTTGCACGTAAATTCGATTGCAGGATTAGTCTGAAAGTGTCTCTGACAATTGCGTGCAGTACAATTTTTGCACTGGACGTAAGTTCTAATCAAAACGCAACGTCGTTCAGCGCCCTCTGTCAAGGCACCCAGATGGAAATATAGTCATCCCACACTGCAACAGCGCCCTCTCTTTGTTAGGGATTTCGCCGAGTTGCGACCCTACAAGATTGTTAAATTGAAAGTATTAAATTGTGAGTTTATAGATGTTATGTACAGAGAAAAGTTCAAAAAGCCTTTTTGAACTTTTTCAAATTAAAGGATTTCTGATTCCAAAGACAATAGTATAATCCAAAAACTAGCATTTTTTAAATTAATAAAAATAATCATATGTTAAAATCGATCATATACAATTTTAATAATCAAACTAAACATTTTTTTATTATAAAGCTATTGATTTGAGACTATCTGTCAAATAGACTCAAACTTTGATACTTTCGATCGCCCAATTGGTTCAGGGACATTCACTCTTGTACATTGACCATACGAGCGCTCTTGATCTTTCGCTATTGGCTCTCATGTTAACACCCGTGGACGTTGGCTAGGATGAGAGAGATATTTTTTTAGTACATACATATCGTGCTAGATATACGATCACCGCTCGACGTGACCCGCGTTGATTTCGTTCTCGTCGATTATAATAACGATTAAGTCGAGTACTGTTAAGTCGATTGCGTGGGATTTGTATTCGTTTCTATCCGCGGGCTCGAACGCCCTTTTCTATTTTACGATTCATTCATTAACTAACATTCGTTCAGTAAGTTGAGTGTTTGAATAGATTCGTAACGATTGCCCCGCGACGGCAATCCGTACTAATTGCGTATCCATATTACATGTAATTAATTGTACGATAAAGGTGGCCATGCCGTATGCAATACGTTCACACGAGACACGCTCAATGTCACACTCTGCAAGCGATTTGCGTTCTGACGCCGAATCGAAAGCAATTCGTCATTTCGTAATTTTCCGGTTGAAAAGAAAGTTTCATAAACGTTTGGAGAACGAGTTTTAAAGCGAATGCTAGAAAGCTGAAAAAGTTATCCCATATTCCACATGGGACACCT
This sequence comes from Ceratoteleas bidentatus, assembly GCA_022817645.1. Lineage (NCBI taxonomy): Eukaryota > Metazoa > Arthropoda > Insecta > Hymenoptera > Scelionidae > Ceratoteleas > Ceratoteleas bidentatus. The sequence goes on from JABFPB010000493.1 coordinate 3,730, forward strand.
TGTGGAATCCTAAAAGGGCTTTTGAAATGGAAGCCAGGTACTCCGTGTGGGTATCTTATGTGGAATTCTTTATGGACCACTCTATGGAACACCAGGTTATATGAAATTCTGTATGGAACCCATACAACCCCCAGCAAACGAAAACCATTAGGTTTGCCGTAGAATAATGAGGTTTCTGACCGTTTTACTATTTAATCTTCGTACATTGAATTGATTACGTTCAATTAACGTATTATTTTTATTACTTATTAAGAAGATATTCTAATCTGCACAATAAGACAGCCCTTGGTGTATTCCCTATCAGCAAACAATATTATTAAATATTACTACAATATTACAGTAATATTAAATATTACTAGAATATTACAGTAATATTATAAAATATTTTTTGCTGATAGGGTTATTAAGAAAATTTCCAATTGTGACAATTGGGTCCAACATCTCACAATAGAATATTTTTAACGGTGTGCTTACGTTTATTGGTTGAATATATCATTAAAACATATTTTTAATTTCTTTTTCATCGGCAATTTACACTTCGTCAAATTTAATTATACATACATTCAAAATTGTTTGTCTAATGGTTTTGTTCAATCGTTTATAATCAATTCAAAAACACATTTAACATTTTCTCATTTAACGTTTTCGTTTACCATGACGTTAAATTCTTTATTGAATATCATATTGAATTCTATATAAAATTCCATATTATGAGATATACCATGATAAAAAGCATTTATGATATTCCACAAGGACTTCATGCAAAGTTAACTTAAGTAAATTAAACTGAAAAAAAAAGAGAACATTCTCCAAAAGTTGTTTGAAATTTCGTTTTGACTGGAGTCGTTTTCGTCCGCGCAGAGTCTGTATAAAGCACAAACATTTTACAGGGTATTTTTTGACGACTTTCAAGCCCGCTGAAACGACGCCGACAGACCTCAAGGCGATGCCGCCTTCGTCGCGTTTGGCCGCAAAATCGTCGACAATTCCTTTTGTCCCTCGTTTTACCGTAAAACCGCACTTCAATCCGCTTACGTGACTATGTACATACAAGAAATTAATAAAACATCACCATTTATGGCTTGATAAAAAACCCTGTCCCTCTGCATGATTATTTATTTACAAACTTTATTTTTAGGAACACAACCAGGTCGACTTAACGTAACAGGTGAATAAGGTTCGGTAGTGAACTGAAGGTAACGTGGAAGGACAATGAACTTATTGAATCAAGATATCAAGAAATGATATCAGGGTAATAATTGAAGGGGGTTACTTAAGTAATTGGAGATATGCTATTTAGGAGGCTTTTGAGACATTTTAGGAGGTTTTTGATTGGGCTTCCAGGGGTAGATCTGATTTTGGGAATTCTTGAATATTGTTGACTGAGTGGAAGTAGGTGCCTGAGATCATGGAGTACCTGCTACAGGAAGCGAAAAGTGTCAGAGTTACCCTACTAAAAAACCTTGTAGAGTACCATACGGAATCCCACGAGTGTTTTTGACATGGTATTGCATATGGAACTCTATCTGGAACTTCATGTTGAATCCTATGAATGGAGTATAAAAGGGATCATTATGGGATTCCGGTATATTATGAGATTTTCCTTAATGGATTCGATATAGAATTTCTGAGGTTCTATGTAATGTTGCATTTTATAAGATAATAAGGAATTCAATTTGAAGTATTCCATGCGTTCTTTTCATAAAGTATTTCTTGCGACTAATATGAATTTTTTATATGATTTGTAAGTTTAACGAAGAGTTGCTTAATGCGAGTCTTAACCGAAGAGTACCTGTGAGTATGAGCCTGAAAAAAAAGTATTTTTGAATTAGTGGAAATTAATTATTGGCATAACGGAAAAATCTGCAAGTCTGTAAATTCCTCTAAAAATTTCAAAATTTTTTCAAATTTTCAAAATTTTTTTTAATTTTTACAATTTTTCAATTTTTTATAATTTTTCAAATTTTTATAATTTTTCAAATTTTCAGATTTTTTCAAATTTTCATAATTTTTACTAATTTTCAAATTTCTTCAAATTAAAAAAATTTTGCAGATTTCCAAAAATGTTCAAATTAAAAATGTTTTTCAAATTTTCACATATTTTTTAATTTTTTAAAATCTTCCCCAATATCTGTCTAAAAATGACTTCTGAAGAAGTTCTGACTTCAAAACATTTTCAAAGTTTTGCAGTGTGCTGTAAATTTTATACATGGTTTTTTTTTACAGATTTTCAGATATTGCCAAAGTTTTTGCAGATATTTTCAGAGAAACTTGCAAACTTTGCGATGTTTTTTCCACCAGTGTATTTTCTGATTAAACAAATTTGGTGGTACAGAAATTATCCTTACTGGTTGGGGTACTCGATACTGGCCGTACGTGTAGTATCTATAACTACTTTGGCAGTAAGGATCCATAGTCAGATGTTGGTGGTGCATCATATGCTGCTGTCTGTTGATATAGTTTATGTAATACGGATAATAGCCCGGAGCGCTGGTGACTGACGAAATCGCTAAGGAATTCGCAACTGCAACTGAAAATACATGTACTCCCATTTCAGCAGAAGTTTATAAAGGAAAACTGCATAATTGCATCGAAGAAAAAAATGAGATTCGAGAGATTGATATCAAATAAACAAATTTACAAAAAAGAAAAAAATCGGTTACTATCGAGCCGGCAGGTTTTTTAAAATAATCGTTACTTCTAGCTTTATGCACTCTCATGAAAGATTCGCAGCAATGTTTTCTATAGGGAGTTAAATCCATTGTGGGATACTTCTGCTGAGGGATTGTCAAGGATTTATCATCAACATCATCAGACCTAAAAAGAAAAATAGTTAAAGCATTAAATAGTTAAAGTAATTAAGGAATTAAATTGTCCTAACTAACTTCTCATCACTATTTTCTTCACTTTCAACCTTCTTTTCCATATTCCTCGCTCGTTTCATAAGCATCCAGCCGAAATCCTTTTCAGACTTGACCGTCTGCGAAAGGGAATTCCTCTTTGCGACTCTTTCCGATTTTGGACGAGTGGGTGGCTCTGGCAGCTTCCGTCTCGCACTTTTTCCTTGCGAGCTTTTCTTCGGTTTCACTTGGGTGGTCGAGTCCGCCGCTTTTCTTTCAGTAGAATTCGAATTGAAGACTTTCTGCGCGTTTTCCTGGATGAGTTCTTGATGGTGAGTCGAAGTGGATTGTAGAGGCGTTTTTGAGTCAAGAAATATTTTCTGAAATAGAGAAAGTGTGATGATTCTTTTAAAACATTTCATTTATCATTTTATAATCATTAAAACAAATTTCACATTAAAATTCCATATTTTTACAAATGAAGTTAGCAATGTTTAATTTGAAAAAACTGCTAACTTTATAAATTGAGTAGCGAGATATTAATATCTCGCTACTCAAAAAATAAGTTTTTGCTCGATTATAAACCTGACTTTCGTTGATGTATATGGTTTTTCGTTTCTTCAAAGGTAACTTCGTTTCATCAATAGGTCTCTTCGAAATCGTACATGGAACCATCTTACCAGAAGATGCAGATGTTTGATTTTGCACTGTGCAGCTCGGCTTTGCAATTTGTTTGCAACATGATTGGGAATCTGATGTTGCTGAATTCCGGCATGTGTTACTAACATCAAAAGGACATAAAACTAATCATTAAAACATTTTCTAACAAACACAATTGATACACTTAATTAACAAAATATGACTATCAATTTAAAAACAATCGCTGTCACAAATCCATCTTACTTATTAAACTTTAAAACTGGAACATTCATCCTAAAATGTCCAGTCGAGGCGTAAAAGACTTTTTCGATGGTCGCCTCGGAAGCTCCTTTGGGAGGAGGTACCATAGATGCCAAAGTGCAAAATCCTTTTGGATCGAATTTCTGCAAAGTCGCATGCAGCGTTCGCAGGAGTTCGGCGTATACCGTCACGCCATCTTCTGGCTGGTAAACGTTCAACAATCGGGAAATGGTCCTCATGACATTTGTCCCCTCGTAGAAGGTACGCAGACTGGACCAGAGTTTCGTAAATGCCTCAACATCCGGCTTGTAGATGCTTACAGCAGAATCCATGTCTGCGAAGGAGATACCAAATTTCGACATCAGTCTTTTTGGATGTTGGTGGATTAACAATATGTCAAAAAAGGACGAACAAAAATTGACACAAAAAAGAAACTTTTTTGATTGGTCCCATTCCAACTTACTAAATTTTTTACTCATTTCAATAGAATTTATTTATTTACTTCTTCAAGCTATCAGCTCAACTTGAACGTTCAATGAAATTCGAACCCAGACTGTCGCCAGGTTAAAAATTGTTATGAGAACAAATGAATGCAAAGTCGCGAAACAAAGAATGATCAACAATTGACGATTTCCAACGAATTTTTTGCATTATTATTTAAATCACACTCGAATTTGTTGAGTCATAATTAAAATCACCGAAAAGCAAAAATCGATTTAACTGTACATTGTTAATCTATAAAACAAGGTAAAAACGGATTAATAAAATAATAAGATACGAAAGCAAACAATTTATTTCAATTGTTTATGTTAAAAGTGGTCAGTAATTGGGATGCAAATACTATCGGGGGACATTTACCCAAACCTTAATTTGTTTTCTTACAATTATTATACCAGCCCTTCAAAATATTCTCTTAATAAAACTGAAGTTGATCGCTTAAACCGATTGTCAATTAAAAAACGTAATAATAATGTCTCAAAAAATAATAACGTCTAGCCACGTTAATCTGCAAGTGCAGACGCGTGGATTATTGTAATGACAATTTGCGTGTCTTCCACTGGAATATATTTCGCGAATGCAATCATCGTCCAGGTGTTTTACGCGGATTATCTTCGGGGTATAAAACCTATCGCGTCCGGGCCTCCGGAACGCACAGTTCTCCAAAATGCACCGTCGTGAGGAGCGTACTATTTGTTTCCTGCTGGTGTTGGTCGCGACAGTGTCTGCCAGCCCGACTCCTGAATTTTCATATTCAGGAAAGCCCAAAGATGGTTCTCAAAAAGGTAATGCTCCCAAAAACTTTACAGTCCAAAAGAATCATTAAAAAATTACGAATTATAAAGTGGAAAAACTAAAAAAGTACTTTTAAAAGTAACTTATATAGAGACTTATATTTAACTTGTATGTAAACAAATAGTTGATATGTTTCATAAATACAGATTCATTTTGCATTCCAGATTTTCAAAGATCTCTAGCCTCCCCAACATCCAGCTTCAACACAATAACAGTTCCCTATTCACCAAAGCCTTCAATGTTCCCAAAGTTCGTGGATCCCAAAGCAATGATTGCCAAGAAGACAGATATGTTGACCAACATGTTCCCCGAAGATCCAACGCTCGACAAAAATTCACTTCCCCAAAAGAGAAGTCTTTTCGGTCCATTTAGTCCCTTCAGTCCATTCAGTCCATTTGGTCCATATGCGTTTGGTCCATACGCAGGCGGTCCTTACAGTGCCTTCACTCCCAGCTACTACCAGAGTGCACCATCTTCTTATAATGCTGGATCCTCTTCTTATAGTCCCGAGACTTCAAATCGCAGGAGGAGAAGTTTGGAACCAGGTACAGTATAAGGAACCTCCAGGAATAGCCGAAATACCATAAATTTGCAGAAACCAAAAGCTATACTTGTACTTCAAGTTTACCAAATTGATAAAAGAATTTCACCCCATCTGCAGCTCCCAAAATGATGGGTCCTCCACCTTCGTACCCTAGCCTCAGCCCCATCCCAGAAGAGCCGGAAGAGTCAAAAGCATTGATGCCCAGAAAGGCAGGTACCCCTATCGAGTACCTGCCACCTTTTGGACCAATGTTCGGACCGATGGTTGACCCATCCATGTTCATCGCGAAGAAGACGGTCTTCCTCGACAACTTGTTCAAGACCCTCGCCACCAGCACACCAGCCCCTCTGGGTGCTGACGACACTCCTACGACCAAAGCCACCATCGTCCCACCCAACTTCTGGTTACCCTCTTCCATTACCCCGGACCCTCTGGAGTACAACAACAAAGTGGCCAGTTTCCTGGACAAGCTGTTCGACAGCTTGAAATTGAACAAGACTACTCCCTCTGCCGACGTTCCCAAGTACAATTTCGTTCGGTCTGTGGACTCTGATTCCAGCACTCAGGTAAACAGGAGTCAAAGGAGATCCCACCCTAAACCCTCTAAACTAAAACCCTCTCCACTGGATCGAATGAACGTTTCCTTGGTCTTTGCAGAAGAAGGTTGCCAGGTCCCTAGACGATGTCGCTGCCATCTCAGCAGCGAAGGACTCCATAGTGGACTCCATTCTCTCCGAGCTGATCGACTTGAAAGGCGACATGGTCACTACCCTGGACGACCTAATGGCTTTCCAGAAGGTATCCTCACCCTCCAAGAAACCCGCCAAACCAGGATTTGGACCCTGGGCCAAATTTGGCACAGTTGACCCCTCGCTGCCATTCAAACAGAGGATGACGACCATCGCCCAGGTCTTCGACATGCTGACCGATCTTCAGAGGAACATCACCAATGCCGTCCAAGAAGCGGTCAGCTCCAAACTGGACGCGAAACCGTTTTACGAAGTGGCGCCACCTGGTTCCAGCATCAACATGACTCTACTGGATGCCATCAAGACGAGACTAACCAACTTGGGTCCCTACAAGAGTCCAGACTTTGGATTTCCTTATGGCGCCAAGTTCTCCAGATCAGTCCCTCAGACCGCCACGTCCTTTTGGGTGTCTTACCCCCAGGAAGGTCCTGGTACGGTGAAGAGGCAGGTCGAGGAAGACATCTCCGGGAAACTGGTGAACGAAATCAATGCCGAGAAGGAAAAGAGCGGGGAGAAGAAAAAGGGAACCAGGAGTGTGGACTCAGAGGGACAGCAGTACCATTTTGGTCCCCAGGAGATGTTCCAGTATGGACCAGGGAAAAATTTCCCTTACCAGCGTCTGGAGGTGAGCAGTTTTCTGACGAGTAACACAATCCAATGAACCAGGTAGTTCCAGAATTGGCCAATATTTGCCAAAGAAGTTAATTTGTTCAATTATTGGTTGTTTATTACCCCATTTTTGACAAATTTTGGGAGAATCTTTAATTTGGTTCACAGGGAACTTGGAACAAATAGAGTTCTTGAAAAAAAATGTTCAGAAATGAGTACACTATCGCCAATCATAAATCCGTATATTTCTTCCATAAATTCGCATACATTGGTCCTAGAAAACGTCTAAGTCAAACCGTTCCAGCAGACATGGGTGCCCGGACCGTCCTCCCAGTAAAGGATCGTTTCTGTTTCAGGATCCAAGTTACTGGGAACAGTACCACGGTCACAGGCACCATCACAACCACCACTAGTCAAGGTCACCGCGTAACGTGTCTCAATGTCTGACAAGAATCTCGACGCTCAAGTCGATGAAACGTGATAATAAAGAAATTATTGTTATTACGCAGATGGCGTGTTTACTTGAACGGCTCCCTGACCCCGGTCTGATCCCCAGGTCAAAGGTTCCCAGAAATTCTTAATATCTAAGAGATGAGACATTGTAGAGAGTTAATAGTCTTTCTCAGGACTTCTCAATGTGTGAAATTAGGAATTTAGGGAACCTGAGTCTCTCCCGTGTAGAAATAAAATTTTGAGAGGTTTTCAGAGGTTTTCAGAGATTTTCAGACATTTCCAGGGATTTTCAAAGGTATTAAGAGATTTTTAGATGCTTTCAAAGCATTTTTTTTAGAGATTTTCAGAGATTTTATTTCTACAAGGGCTGACCTGAAGGCCAGTGAAAACCCGTTTCTGTTACAGGCCAAGCGAGCTACTTTGTGCACGCGAGGACAGAGGTCGCACGTGTGCGCAATCCTGCATCAAGTGCGTTGTTTAGTGTTGTTCGCAATCAGCAATGCATTGCACGCAGGATAGCGTTAGCGTGCTCGATTGCCACGAGCACCATCTGGGCCGGAGGACTTTGTACAATCATCGTATTCTGGTGCAAATAAATTCTGCAACATTGAAAAATCCTCTTATAAAATCTGCAAAAACTTTGGTAAGTTCTAAAAAACCATTTTACAAAACTCTAAAAAAAAGTTATAAAAATCGGCTGTAATATTCTGCAAATGTATTTTGCAGAACTTTGCAGACTTTTTTTAGAGTTCTGTAAATGTTTACAGAGTTCTTCATAGTCTTTCAGAGATTACCAGAGTTTCAGCAGATTTTTGCAGAGGATCTTGAAAACTTTTCCCGAATTTTTTTTCCACCAAGGTAACGTTAACGATTCGAGGGACGAAGTGCAGCGCTGGCAATGCAACGGGTAAAACGCTTCGGGAAAATATGGTACTTCTCGGTGTCTCTCGATGTTACGCTAACGCTTTGGTAAAGCTATGCGATCGGTAGAAAATGGAAATGGCCTCGAACCATGCTGAACTTTGGGCACAACGATAAATATTTCGCTAACAACAATGTATATAGTTTTCTTTGCTCAATAATATATATATAATTTGTTTATATATATATAATTTTTCGTTTTGTTCCTTCAAAAAGTAACGATATGCTGGTAATTAACGATTGAAGTTTAAGTGCTCTTCTGGGATTTGTTAAGTATATCTAACGGCTAAACACTCATTGGTCCATAATTATTTTCGGACAGAAACACCGGCTGCGGCAGTGCAATTGAACGTCGACTTCGGACATTGGCCGACGAACTTCAACATCGGCACAGACGAATGAAGATGAATCGGTACAGCGACAAGTTGTATGCTAAAATTGAACGTAAAGTGAGTGCAATTTTACACTGAGAAAAAGGATCATCGAAAAGAGACATTAGGAAGAAAGAGATGTACAGATATTTTTTTCATACACTATTGCAAATGTCGTAATTCTTTAAATATGTAATTTAAGTTTTACGAAATAAAGATCTACCAATATATTTGACGCAATGTTCTTAAATCTATGGTTAATCTACATTCGGTGGATAAATTTCAATCGACGGTTGTGCTATTATTTAGAATCCGGTTATTGCAAAACGAAACTTTTTCTCGGTGTAGGTGTCGCTAGTGTTCCTTACGTTCGAACGTATTTACAAAAGTCTGTTGCTGTAAGATGCGTAACTCTCTCACTGGAGATTCTAGAATATCGACTTTGAGCTGGAACATTTAACATTATCATGTCGCAGAATCAAACGAAAGAGCTTTTCATTACACCGTAATGATACTATAAAAACTCGTGTAAACTCATACGAAAAGTCATATGCAAACGTTGCTTGAAACATACAAAAATGCCTAAAATACAGCACTCAGTCGCAAAAAGCCGCTTGTTGCGAGCAACTCAAGCGCAAAATACGTTTTATAAATTCTAGAAAACGTCGACTCGTCGTCGAAACACGACTCCACTGCAAGTTTCGCGAAACGTGGATCGTGGAAATGTCGTGAAATCTTTGCAAAAATATTTCGTAGAAACGAGCAGAAATGAATTGGTAATTCAGCAATGAATTGATTTTGGATTTTATTGATGATAAACATTTTTTGGATGTCTTTTTAAAAAATAATTATTTTTTTTACTTGCACTTTTATTTTTCTATTCAAACATAGAAACATAAATTCTTCTCTATTCCAGTTCGAGTGAGATCGACATTAAAAAAAAAGTTTAACTCAAATTATACATTTGAATTAATTCAACTTTTACAGCATCCAGGTTAAATGAATTGGGTAAAAATGCCATTCTTTTCTGATCATTTCTACGATTTCTTTGCACGTCTGTGAATTGTTTGGGGAAATCGGGTTCGTCGTCTGGAGGCTCGTTAAGTGACTTCGATGGGTTCGAGTTCGACGTCCTCCGCGAGTCCCTCCTCGGACATGATCATCGCAGTGGAGTCGTGGTCGTCGAACAACTATTGTCATCTGGCCTTGCTCACGTGAGACACGAGACGCTCGACCTCGCTGTCTATGCGAATGAGCAGTAAATACGAAGCGAGAACGCTGCCTATGGTGACGAGCAGACTTAGGCCTTCGAAAATGAGCTTCGGCGCGAAAATCTTCCAGACCATCAGGTGTCGGCAGTGTATCGTTGCTGCCAACATACTGGCGAACGTCTAAAAAGAATTATTGACGAATGTTATAAGGGAAAGTGCCCAAAACAGAGGAAGTAGTTTGGGAATTAAATAAAATTTAATAATGGAATTACAGTATCTTAATGTGAGTCCTACTATCAGCTGAAAGAAATTTATAATTTGTTTGAGCTAAAGGTGTTTAAATTTAATTTATAATACAATTAAGTTTATTCCAGTTGGTATATTTCCAAACAGACACGATTTATTCTCAGTTTCTGGGATATGGATTTACATACCCTAACTCCGTGGAACAGAAGGTACTTTCCAGCAACTGAAAAGGTGGCTGTGTGGAAAAGAACGTTCTTTTCGAAGAGAATCAACTCGCCCCTTCCCATTTCGTAATCTTTCTTGAACTTCGCCTTCGCCAGGTTCGGGAACATCAAGTTCAAGGCAAAAGGCATTATCACTAGCAATGGTAAAGTGGCTCCAAATATGATGTAGGAGCCAAATGTATTTATACCTGAAACATTAAGAAAATTGATTCGAAAAATCTGCTAACTTTAGTATTCTTTTGTGCAATGTAATATGCATATTATGGGGTTTTTATTTTACTTTCGCTATTTACCTATTGCATACCTAATGCAATATTTCCTATTCCCAATTTTTTTCTGAAAACTGCAAACATAATTTTACATACTTATTTTGGCCCTTTCTACATATTTCTTTACTTCCCTAGTCTTTTGTTATAGATTTGTTTATCTTCTCTATCTAAATCGTTATCTCTTTTACTCCCTACTTTTATATTTTTCTGTATATTTATATCTTCATTTAATCACGATTCTCTCGTTTTCTTTCCTTCTCCTTCTGCTTCTGGCATTATCTGGAATAATTATTTACCGATGCATATTGCTTGGATCCAGTTATGTTGGAATCTTTCGTCGATTCCTACAAATGCTGCATCCCAGTGGATGGTCAAAAACGTCGCCTGGTGACCCGTAGCATAGAAGAAGTATTCGGCCAATAAAAACCAGCACAGAAGAACGGAACTTGGTATCCGTAAAAGCTCATCTGCAAAGTTAATTATATATCAAAACATCCCAATATATCATTCTGAAAAAGTCTGAAAATCTTTCAGAGTTGGGCATGTGGTTTTACAAAGGAAACCTACCAATATTGTTGGCCTTCTGAAACCGCTCGATGGTCGACATAACCAGCACCGCAATTCCCGTTGCGAACATGACGAACGAGCTCGGTGCCAGCACGTACCCCAGCAGCAATGCATGCAGCAGCACCAGAAAAACCCCCAGCATGATGAACGTCGAGCTGTACACCGTTCCCAGTCCGTAAACCACCGGCAGTTCGCCATCCTCCCCCTCCTCCGACTTTCTCTTATAAATTGCGTTCTTCACCTTTTCGAACAACCTGGGAATCAGGTTCTCCCCATGGTAGACGTTGATGCTTTCCCGTTTTTTCGGCAGCAGGTACACGCTCAGTGGTCTGAAGTTAGGAATTGATGTCAATCAGTTTATGATTTGAATCCTTAGCAAGAAGAAATGAAGGAATTACCCCGAAAAGTAATTTTTCATTAATTCACGCCTATTACTACTCCAATCAAGCAGTTGATAACAATAAAATCGCAAAATACTAAATTTTATTTCCAAGGTGACCCCATAAAATATAGAAAGTGACCCGTTTTGAACCACCCTAATATAAAGCGATTTTTAAATATTGACAAATTAACATGAAAATCATCCTTTGAAAAGAAGAGAAGTTTATTTTTTCTTCCCATTCCTCCCCTCCAAATCTTCTCCCCCCTTTCTCTTCATAAATTTCCTCAACCCAACCTGTAGTAGATGATCACCACTGCCAAAACGAACAGCGCGTAGACTATCCTCGGCAGTGCGTTCACCTGCCACGACAGGACATATCGAACTTTAATATCCTTCGGCAGTTTCAAAATCCAGTAACATCCCATAAACACGACGATCACCACCGGACAGTATCGCGCCACCAGGACACTCGGAGCGAACCCCGTCAGGTTTCCGCAGCTCCTCAGCCAGATACCAGCGATGCTGATGAACAGCGCCAGGATGACCAGCGAGGCCATCAGCGATGACCGCTCGAAGTTCTTCGAGACGATCGATCCGGCTTTGCCCATGACGAAGTCGGCGCAGGACTCGCGCTGCTGTTCCTCGCGGCACCGCCAGAAGTAGTTGGAGAAGCGGATGGCGAGGCAGGCGAGGGTGCCGACGGTCACCAGTACCACGCGGAAGTTGGTCTTGGTCACGGGTTTGGGCGCGAACTTGGACTTGCGCTCGTGGTGGGAGGAGTCGTTCGGTCGATCGGATTTGTCGATGTTGTACATGAAGAGGCAGAAGAAGGTGATGAGGAGGAAGGAGAGGATTTTGTCTTCCTCGATGATGTAGCTGTTGGAGAAGAGGCCGCAGACGGTCAGCAGGAAGGCCAGTCGGGAGATGTAGTTGGTGCGTTTGTAGCGACTGGCGTTGTACCTGAGGGAAATGGGAATGGGGGTCAGACTAAAACAGTCTAAGTCAAGATACCTTAGAGTACCATTGAACAAATCCCTGTTGATCAAAAATAGCTTGGAACCATAAATGGAATTTGAGTCTGGAAACCATAGTGGAACCATGATTCAAGTATCCAGCTTCTAGATTGGATCTTGAACAACAGTTCCACTATGGTTTCCAGAGTCAAATTCCATTATGGTTCCAAGTCAGTTTTTATTGTTAAGCAACTGTTTTACGCATTTCCATGTACCAAGTAGTCGAAATAACATCCCAGTTCTGCACCAGCAAAATCGCCAGCAGCGACACCGACACCATTCCGGTGACGAAGAATATCGTATCCCTGAGATCCTCGACCACATCAGCCCAGTAAAGCAGCAGCACAACGACCACAGCGACACCATTGCACCACTTGGAGCACTTGATGAACGAGGACTCGAAGATCTCGATCAGCCTGGCCTCGCTGATGCCGTTGAAGATGAGGTAGAAGAAAAATGAGGAGCAGAACATGAGCACCAGGCCCTTGCACATCAAGCCCGAGTTGAACTGCACCCAGACCTCGACGCACATGGCGCGCAAGTCGCGGAAGTAGCGCCGCGCGTCCGCCAGCACCGCGTGGAAGTCGCTGTCGTTGGCGATGCGCCGCGAGATGTCGTTGTATAGGGCGTCCAGGTGCCGGATGTTCTCCTCGGAGAAGGCGGGGGCGGTGGCGGTGTACGCGTCGATGTACCGTTTCGTTTGCAGAATGTTCTTCCAGAGGGCGCTGAGCGCGTAGTTGGCGTCGGTGGCGCTGCTGTTGTCGGCTGGCAGGGCGTCGAGGATGACGGCGCCGATGTTGGCGAAGGGCACCGCGTGGCCGAGGATGGCGGCGATGGTGGGCACCAGGTCGACCTACGGGGAAGGTTAAATGTTTTAACCTTCCAATTTAATGAAAGAATTTAATTTAACCAAAGCAGATGACGCATCGAATACAGTACGCATTGTAATCGATGCGCCATATACTTTGCATCATCCGGATTCGGAACTACAATTCCAAAACGTCAAATTCATGAAGACCCTCCTGCACCCTAACCTGGTTCACAAAATCAGACGCATCGACGAACGCACTGGGTATCAGCGGAGGTTTCGAATACACGAACATGGCAGCCTCGACCTCGTCAGCGCTCTCCCCGCCATGGTCCCCTGACTCCGTCATCCCATGGTCCCCCACGATCACCAGCATCATATCATCCTCCAGTGCCTCCGCGATCTCTCGTATCAGTTCATTGGTCTCATTTAACTTCCGCGTCATCTCCGGGTGGTGAACCCCGTGTTTGTGCCCACAGTGGTCCACTCCCAGCACGTGCGCCACCAGCAGCACCCAGTCCTTCTGCTTGAGCTCGTCGAACACGTGGTTGCGCACCTCCTGATCGACGCTGTCCAGGTCCCAGACGTTGAACGACGGCGCCGGGTACTGGCGGCGGAACTTGTTCGGGAAGAGCGTGCCCCAGGTGTCGTCGCCCATGAAGACGACGCCGCTGTTGCGGTTCTGCTCGACCCAGTTGTCCTCCTGGACGTCCTCGGCGGCGAAGTTGGAGCCGACCTCGATGAAGGTCGGCAGGGTCCCGGTGGTGAGGCTCTTGAGTCGCTGCATCGTGGTGGTGGGGGGATCGGCGATGAACTTGTAGAGCCGGGTGTGGCCCGGGTGGGTCTGCAGGAGGTCGTGCACGACGGGCAGCTTGTTACGGTGGTAGGTGGAGGAGGCGTTGGCCTCGTGCCAGGCGACGAACTCGTACTTGAGGGCGTCGACGATGAGGAGGACCACCCGGGCGCGCGGCTCCAGGCAGAGGCTCGCGGAGGACTGCGGGTTGGTGGCGGCGAGGTCGATGCTGCAGCTGTTGCCCTGGCTGCAGGAGAGACACTCGCTGCGCTCAGGCCGGGATATCCGCTCGAGGAAGAAGCCGCTGGTGAAGAGCAGCAGACCGGCGGTCATGAGGTAGCAGAGCCAGATCAGGCAGAGGAAGTAGCTGCAGATCTTCGTCATTGTGGCTGGTGGTGGGTACCGTGGGGAGTTATGGATTAGGCATCTGGGGAGTTGATGATTTGGTTATATTTTCCTTCCTAATATAGTGAAATATAATGAAAATGTATCGCTATTTTATTTATTTTTATGTTTAGTTTACCGCCGACAGGTTGTATTGTGTTCATAAGTGGATCAGGTTTGTATATGGTCAGTCCAGAAGTAGAATGGGGGTAGTGTAAGGTCAGACGGAAGTAGAGTGGGTCTAGTGGAGCAAAGCTGAACATGGTCAGAAGGAAATAGAGTGGAACAAGTGGAGCAGGTCTATATATTGTCAGACGGAAGTACAGTGGATCAAGTAGTACAGGTCTATATATAGTCAGACGGAAGAATGGGTCAAGTAGTCAGATCAGATCTCTGTGGTCAGACAAAAGTAAAGTGTGTCAAGTGGAACAGGTATATATTTGGTCAGATGGAAGTAGAGTGAATCAAGTAGTGCAGCTCTTTGTATAGTCAGACAAAAGTAGCGTGGGACAAGTGGAACAGGGATGCAGTCAGACCAGAAGTAGAATGGGGGTAGTGTATGGTCAGACAGAAGTAGAGTGGGTCAAGTGGAACGGGTCTACATATGGTCAAAATATAAGGCAGACCGGAAGTAGAATGGGGATATGTATATAGTCTAACGGAAGTAGTATGGAACAAGTGGATCAGGTGCAAATATGGTCAGACCGGAAGGAGAATGGGGCAAGTAGGCAGGTGGAGCTAATTCATGTTGTTTATTATATTTTGATTTAATGTTAGTTTTGATTTAATGTAAAGTTTATTTTAAATTGATTCAAGGAAATCAGTTTGAATGTTATACGTTTATCGTATACCATTCAAATTGATTTCCTTACGTTTTTTCCTATACTTTTCATCCTATGATTTTTCCATGTTTGATAAGATGTTTCCTGGGTTCAGTTTTCATATCTGTTTTTCATATCTGTTAAAATATCTACCTATGTTATCAGATAAGTATTTTTTTTAAATGTATAGATTTGATATACATTTTTTTCTAAGTTATCTACATATTCTTCATTAAATATAAGTTTCTCTTCTTCCAATATTTTCATCTTTGATTTATATATAATGAGAGAACTTATTAGAATAATTAGTGAAAAAACATTTAATTAAATAAAAAAATTCCATTTATTGAATAAGTACAATTTAATTTAAACATTTTCACATTATCTACTACTATTCACCTACCTAAGTTCAATCACAACCTGACTTTTTTAATTTTTTGCAAATTCGTTTTTTTAAAACCACATTCAAATTTGCTATTGTCTAACATTACTCTCATATGGCTACCTCTATATCGATTCAATATGCATACAATCTATGTTTAAACACAAACTAATAATTACTTTTCAAACCAATAATCAATAACCACAACTTCTTTCAGAAACACAATGTTTCCTCCTCAAATGTCATACCACTGATAATGCACCTCAAACAATTTAGCTTACTTCACAGAACTATCATTTCATTACATAAAACTATCACCAAAATACCGCATACTTTCCGCAAAGAATATCACTCTTTCAGTTGAGCTCAGCAATTTCTAACTGTCAAACTTTGTTGCGAATCTGTTAAACTCTTCCCATCCAATTACGTTAAGAGCCATCCGAATGCATTTCATTATTTACGTCAAAGACTTCTCTGTCCTCAATTAAAACGTCCCAAACATCGCACATTTTTTTCACTCAAAAAAGCGAAAAACATCGTAAACAAAGCAATATTAGTTTTGATTAAACACGAATAAACATTACCAAAAATGTCCGTCCTGACGTTCATGTTTCAGATCTGGATGCTGAACTCCGTAACGAGTAAATATAAATATTTCAATATGAAACAGTAACAGATTCTCCCAGCATCAGAATTGTCAGCAACGGGAGCGTCGATTCATGGAAAAAGTTAACGATTAACTTAATTTTACACATGGACACAATTTTGACATGTTTCGAACGTCTAACCTCTGTGACTAGAAAGTAAATATTGTAAATACGCTTCCATAACCTCGATTCATTTTACAGACGATGACAGTCGGTTGGTATTACTTAATTAAATGGCGGAATTGGTTGGCAATGGTGAGCTTCGAAAATGTGTCATTTGAGTTTAAGAAAAACAAATTTTAGCAAATCGAAAGGAGCATGAGATCGTTTGGGTTCGAAGTGAAATTCAGCGGTAGTTTCTGTTATGAAATGTTGATATTTCATTTGGAAAAGTGTTACCGACAGAGTGTTATTGATTGATTCAAGCTTGAATCGACGTCCAGCAATTGAGAACGTAGTCTTGCGCATTGGAGATTCAATGCACCTCAGTTGTATTTCTTTATTAAACTTTGAAATCAAAGTAATGCTCTACATTCAATAATTCGGGCGGATGAAAACTGAGGTATCAAAGAAGGAATCCGTTGAAAATGATTAAATAAATTGTATTACATTTCACATTTCATTTTAAAAAATTAGGTGCATCATGAAAACATTAAACTTCTAAACTTAGGTATTTAGATTAATAGATTTATTTATATAATAAAAATATTTAACGATTGGGGATCATTATACTTCGGCCGTTTTTCTCCAGCAACACAAAACCCCTTACTAATAATCCCCCACCCCCACCCACAATAGTAATTTCCCCTCCAGAATAAAAAGACAATAAATGGACAAGTAAATAGAGAATTTATTTATTCAGGTAAATGTTGGTACCAAGGTTCGATAAATAAGTTATAATGACGTTATTTTCTCTGAAATGTTTGTATTGTATTAGGAGACAATGACTTGTTATATCGTCCAGAATAAATAATAAATAAATCAGTGTTTTCCGAGAAATAAGAAATAATAAATTCGGCTACTCAGAGGCACAAAGTAGCCGAATATTGGGTTATTTTGTAAGGTAAAGCGGAAAATATTAATTAATGAGTAATAACTATAATGCAATTATATTTCAATTTACGTAACATTTATTAGAATGAAGAAAAATATGTATGGTGATTTATCAGTTAAAAGTTACTAGATTCATGCCTTATCAATTTATATGATTATAATAACAACTTACAGAAAATGCATCGTCTTTCAATTTGTTCCACGCGAGGTAATCTGTCAAGTGAAAATAAAGTATAACAATTCTGCCGATTTGCTCACTTTTGGATTCAGAAGTAGATTTTGAAATCACAAAAATTGTACTTTGGAAATTATGCTATATTACAAAATTATTATAAATTTTTTATATGTCACGAAAAATTAGTAGATTAACTATCAAATATTTTTTAAATAAATTATTTGCCTATTTAATTAACAAGTAAACTAAAAAGACACTAACGGCGTGACTTTAGCACTGATAAATCACCTCAATTTTACATTACGAAAAAATCTCGAAACACGAATACCATAGATCATCGTCCAACACAGACGTTTTATAATAGATATTTCACTTAAACATTTCGTGTAAACACATTTTTTATTTACTAATTTTATTCCTATTATATGTGTCTTCTCGCCACATTTCGATGAAAAAATATGCATTCACCAAACTTGTCACATGTGGTACTTGATATGTCGAGAAATAGAAAAACATTCAAAATTAGTAAATAAAAAATTGATCGAGTAGTCTACAATAAATATTTCTTTTGTTATACAAAATCAGCATTTATCGGGATATGGTTCCAAGATATAACACTATGTACATGTATATCGAAACTTACAAAATTAATTCATATATGTAAAATGTCAGTACAATGTCTATAAAATGTATCTCAATGATAACAAGTGTCACGTCAGTCGAGTTTCTGATATGAAGGCGTAAGTCTGCCCAACATTATATTTGTTCTTTGAGAATCCTGTACAAAAATCGACAGACTTCAATTGCAGCGTGTCCCTCTTTTTTTCGAGAACCATTGTAAAAAACCATTGCACTTAGTTACAAACGTAAACGAGGTAAACAATGCACATCGTAAAAACGTCTTAAAAACTCGTAAACATCGTTAGGAATTAGTTAATGAAAACCCTGCTCGATACAGATATGGGTTATAAAACCCAAAGGACGCACCGTGAGATGTGCAAATGACTCAGCCCTGAGATTCTATAACAAACACAACCAACAAACTCGTCGAAGTTGAAACCATAAATTCGCACGATTCAATACATTCTCTCTGAAAATGTACTTTCACTGTAGGAAAAAATGTCTGCAAAAGTCTGCGATTTCATTCGAAAATATATTTTCAGAGTTTTGCATACGATTGTTGCAAAAGTCTGCAATTGTATTTTGCAGAATTTTTACATTTTTATTCTGCAAAATCCATTTGCAGACTTCCCTACAAATTCTCTGCAAAAGTTCCAATTTCAGAACTTTTTCAGAGTTTTTTTCACAATTTTCACAATTTCACAAAGTTTGTCAAACTTTTTCAAATTTGCAGAATTTTTCAAAATTTTTTTCCAAGACTAAAAGAGTTTTAGAAACGGAGCTTAAAAATGTTTACAAAACTGTAAAAACATTGTACTAAAGTATGACTGTAGTAAATGTCATGCAAATCGGGTCAAAATGTTACTGCTTGAGTAACGATAAGTATATGTAACAAGTAGAAAGGAGTATTCGGACAGTCGCAGCGTCCCGGCTGGGCACCAGTGGTCACGCGAGGTTTCGCAAACATCGACAGCATCAACCAGCGGGAGTTTAGACGTTCGATTCGTCTTTATGGATTGACTCGCTGCGCAGGCGCCGACGAACGGTGTCCCCGGCGAGGATGAAGTTGCTTTGCGCTTGCAAACGCTCGCGTGCTCTCTCAGCTTCTCGTTTTATGATCAGCTCCTCGGTGAGGAAGGCTTCCCGTTTGATCTGCTCTCTAAGCTTGCGGGGAGTGCCCGAGAGACACCACTGGACACTCATGGTCACTAAACCGACGACATTCTGAAAGAAAAATTTTACAAATAAAAAAAATTAAATAATAACATAAATTTGTTTAATTAAAAAAATCTAGAGTTGTGAAACAATCGGATTTTTTTGAAAAAGACAAATAAGTCGATTTATTTGATTTAAATCCGATTTTTTAATCACTTAAATAAAAATTGCGATATCTTAAATCATTATTTAAGTGAGTGATTTAAATGAAACTATTCAAATTAGTGATTTAAATCATCGGTTTCAATCAGCTGATTGAATCCTATTAATACTTAATAGGTTCCAATCAGATTTAATAGATTTTCTTTTGGTAAGGTATTTGGTTTCGCCGCCTCGATTTACCTGGAAAACGACAATAAACGCGAGGCGAGCGGCGAGTATGTGCCAATAAATTGTTGGCCTCTTGTAAGGTAGTGTCGGGTGATCGGGTGGATTCCGATACTCAACATAGCGACACATGGTCACATTTTCGAAAGAACTGTATCGGGGCCCAGTTCCGTTGGTGAAGTCAGCCGTGTTGAAGTAGGCGAGACTGTGGTTCAAAAATCCCGAATCCGTATGGTCTGGATTGACGACTATGGAGTAAACCAACCGGGGGATCAGGTTCGAGGAAAATGCTATGATAAATGCCTGCAAGAGAACAGTGTATGATTTCATCTTCAGATGCATACGTATTAATAGAATTATGCATGCTGATGTGATCGCCGTAAATCAAGATGAGATAAGAATAATTATCATTCGTGACTCTTCGCCATTGATAGCCTAAGACGGTTGGAATTATCTGATATAAAGTTGGTTGTTCATTGTGTTTTAGGAATAATATAGCATAAGATTTGTAGAAAATATATAAGCATAATTTAAGCAGAATATAATGATTAAATAAAATTGTTTATGCATACATTTTTTAAACAGATTTTAAAATAATATTTAAAAAAGTTTGTTTTAACACAAAGGGTTAGCCTAAGTTTAAAAAAAAAGAAATAAAATTGTTAAAATTGTGCGACAAATTGTAATTAATTACGTTTGTCATGACGGATATGCGCGCAAGTGCGTCCAAGATTCGAGCCCAGATTCCGATGTCGCGAGCACGCCTGGGAACAGGTCGCCGGTAGTGTCGCAAAAATTTGGTTGCATCCAGACGCATTTCCAGGACATTGTTGACGAGAGCGAAAAGAGGGGCCAGGGGAAATGCCACGACGAAGAGTGTTATGAATCCAAACTGAATTACCATTTCGAGGTATTCATCGTACAAGCCTCTGGGACCTAAGAGAAAAAGCAATTTTTATCAGTTGTAATAATCGCTTATAATAATGTACAACTTCGTCCTCTCAATTGGTAAAAAACGTAAATGAAGTAACGAGTCTTTTCAACCAATGAATCAACATGATTTGACCAGAATCTTATCCAGTTAAGATTCTGGTCAATATGTATTCCCGGATATTTCGTTGATTTGACCCTCAGAAGTATTTCACAGCTTATCATTATCACAATGGTCGTTGACTTACTCCAATCTAGCAACTTCAGGTCTCTGATCCATTGACTCCTCGGAGTGATTGGGTCTTTTTGTTTGAGGCCCGTGTGGATGCGGAAAAGTGCCCACGATTTCATCAAGATCGGGAAAACCATTTCGACGGCAGTGTAGAGAGCTTGTTTTCCGACCATAATGATTGTCAACTGAATGCAAAGTTCCAGCAAACAGCCTCCTGGGGAACACTGTTCCTGCCTGAAAAACAAAATGCAAATCCCATCACCACATTCATATTATAACCGAAATTATAATAAAATACAAAGTATCGGTTCCCAAAAGTAAAACCCACCTATAGCCCAGAATTCGGTTGTACTTCTTAGGATAACCGACGAATTTTCCCTTCAAGAAAGCTATGTAAAATATCGACGCGTAGTAATTGATGAATTGAAATAAATAAATTTTCAGAGTCAGACTGTCGTCGAATTCCGCTTGTGTTCTCAGCAGTTCCATTTCAGTCAGGTAAACGGCGAGCCAATCGTATATGTAATTGAGGACTAGAATGCAGACCTGGAAAAATTACGGCTTATGGACACGACTGTGTTGTTTTGCGTTAAATTCGATGATTGGGATTCATATCTATTTTACCAGATTCAAGGCAGCAGCAATGGCGGGTAACGCGAATGTCTCGTAATAAGCGGAGTCCATTTCCCTGCCGAACAAAGAATTCGTCGTTATCCTTGACATTCGGTACAATACAACGGCGAACACTGACGCAACAGCCACCGAAGCCAGTAAAAGAACGATGGAGAAACTGAAACATGTTGCTGGAACTCGCACTTTCCAGAAACTCACGTGTGGTTCCTTCTCTCTCGTTACAGCGTTTATCTAACAAATTAGATTGTTTCCATTAAATATATATTTTTAACTTAAGATAATAATTCAAAATTTATATTTGGTGATAACTAACTACATTGATATTTAAGTGATAACTAAGTAAGTACAGGAATTATTTGTTATACAAATGAATTTGTTTATATTGTTATTTGAAATTGCATAAAAAGTGATCTGTTCCAAAGAGTAGACCTATGTTTCCCTACGTATTTTGGTCATCTGAATGCGGTTCTGAGACCAGAATTGGCCTCCAGTTTTTTAAAATCATAACTGTAAAACGGTAAAAGTCGTACTTTTTCTTTAACTTTGATCAATTTGGCCTTGGCGAGAGCCGCGAGATATTGCGGTCGAGGGTGTTCGGAAGTTCGGTCCCAGCCAGCCAAACCCCAATGGTACGTTAGTTCCGCAGTTCTGCGTTTCCATAATTCCAAATACAAGACAGACCAAAATGCCATGAAGACCGCGAAAGCCGTGATCGCGGGATTATCGAATATGTGCGTTACTCGTGAGAGCAGACATGTATCACTAAGCCTCCAGTAATCACAGGTCGTGTCACACTGGGGACACATTATCACATCTTGGGCCCAGGAACTGCACTCATCCTGCTCCTTTGTATTCACAAAATACACCCCTGAAAGACAAAAAGTTTGATGATTGTGGAAACAAATTTAGTTTGCTTGGAAAATGAAAAAGATGATTCCATAGATATGTTTTCTTGTATGTGGTAGATAATACATGTAAGAAAAACAGTATGTTTTTCTTAAAGAGTATAAGCATAGGACAGTCTTTTCGATTAAGATTGGCAAAACGAAAAGTTTCTGCAATGTGCCTTACCGTAAAAAAAGCAAAGTAGACCAGCTATGCTAGCGGGGATAAGCATGTACGTATAAAAACCAAGCCAAGCAAAATAAATTGCGAAATTTACTCCGAAATATTCTTGAATGGTATCGAGTGGTTGCAGTTTGATCCACTTCCGGGTGGAACCCCATTCCTCATACAATAATGCTCGAATGCTTCCAGGTTGCTTGTAAGTTCCCTAAAATTTTTCATAAATTGTATTATTTCATTAAGTAATTGCAAATGATTAAATTCATTCAAATATCATCACACTTTTCAAAAACAGAAACTTTAAAGAACTGCAACATTAGCATACATCATGCAAAGGATAAGCTGCAGAATAGACTCCTTCGGCTAAAAGACGTTGTATTCCTTCACACTGCCTCTCGAGTATAAAATCCACAATCATTACTCTTATGTTTGTTGGGAAAAAATTATCATCTTCTGTATCAAACCTAAAATTTAAAGAGAAAAATGTTACTGATATGAATAATGTTTTTAAAATAAGAAATGTATAATAAAAAATATGGCAGTGAAGCTTCCTTGATAGATAGAGAATTTCTTCTTACAGATAGTCCTTATCTCTAGCGAATTCTGTGGCCAAATGGTACTTCCTTGGCGGGAATTTTTGTGAATCCAATTGAGCAAAACTGAAAAGTCGTATGAACCACGATTTGGCATCGTTGAACAAGTCATTGTTACTTTCAATGATTTCTTGATCTGGTAATTCATTTATTGGCATCCTAAGTTTCATGATCTCACAATATCGGCACAGAACTTCCTGCAATGTTTATATTTTTTTCTTTTAACGAAAAATTAAAAAGGAAATGGAAATATAATTATATTACATTTCCATAAGTTTCAGAATACTGTAATTTATAACTTGAATGACAAATGCTTTATTTACTCCAGATAATTATATATATATCAATATTGTAAATGTAAATATATGACATTTTTTGTATTTTAAGAAAGTAAAATGAGACCGGAATACTTACTTTCGGTGCATGTATTTTAATAAAACACAGCTGTCTATTTTGTTCATATTCCAGCACTAATCCTTGGTCTATTAAACTTAACTCAAAATCTTCCCTCTTTTGTGCATTACTTTGGTTATTGTTATCGACATAAGCTAGCACAAAGTCTACAGTATCACTTTTTTGTACATTTTCCTTTGGGCTGATATCATTCTGCAAAGTTATCTCATGTTAATACATTTAAATTAATATTATCACAGACTTCATGACAGCAATGCAATTAACAACTATTTCAAATGGATAGCTTACATACATGTCATGGATATACTATATTAATGCAAATATCAGGTTTTAATTTAGATTCACCCTGTAAATCATAGAAATCATTATTTTAATAACACTGTCTGAAAAACTCATAAAATACTTTTTTGCCTTACTAACACTAATCAATGTTTGATGTATTTTAAGGTTGTTTTCTTCTACTGAGTAACAGTGAAATGCAATTTTATTGTAACGTAACAAAATTAAAAAATTAATATGTCAATTAAAACTAGTTTAATTAAACGTATCACAACCTTGTGGAATACTCATTTATTTGTAGGGTAATAAAATTTGTTACAATTTCTCTTTATTCAGATTAAAGTGCATTTTCTGCATATCTCTGGGGAAAAAATTGCTTATTTGAAACCAGTTTTTAATTGCATTAAAACTTTGGTGAACAAATTCTATGAATCATCATTAATAAACACTTACACTATGGAATTATCTGGCTAATCGCAGATTTTATCTAAACAATGTTATCGCTATATAAACAGAATCTTTCTTATTGAAGACAAACTGAAACTCTGTTAATACTGTTTAAAGTTTTCAAGTAAAAAACTCTGAAAACATTTCAGAATCAGAATTATCCAACATTTTTAGTTTTTCTAGAAATGTCAAAAAATAAAGAATATTTTTCTTTTCCTTTTCAAATTACTTGTTTCCTATTCTAATGTTTAATTTACTTTCAACAGTAACTGTCAATTGTTACATCTTTCATCAGCAACTATTACTTTTACAAACTGACACTTAATTTCTCTTTTAATGTAAAATCATGATCACTAAAGACAGTTCAAATTCAAAACATCGTTCATTTCTCTTTCATCCTCACTTTATTTTTACATGGACCACTTTTCCGAATCTTAACTCACTCCCAAAAAAGACTCTCATCCCACGACTTGAGGAATCTATATTTCTTTCATTCTGAGAAAAACCACTAAAATCGCATTTTTTTCATAATTTTTTAATTTAAATTTAAATTAAACTTGATAATCCAATTACCTACCTTCCTTTTTTATTAGAGAATAAGTCTCAATTAAAAATATCTACATTTTATCGAGATATTTGACAAAAACTAAAATTCTCTTTCGACGCAAATATCATAAAACTGAACTCATTTTTCCTCAAAACCACAGATTTCTCCCCTAAAATTCTCACCTGTACCGGAACGTCCCGCTGTTCCAGCTGAATCATCTTCGACACTACATCCTGGCTGTTTTCCCGCTCCGAAACGACCGCGAAGTGGCCGTTCATCAGCCCGTCCATCTCACCGGAATACCTGCATAAACACGAACAATCGACACATTAATTAAATTGCACAACCAGTTTCATCGCGCTTTTCCCCCGGCGTCTTTCCCCCGCAGTCCAACGTCCAAACCCAAACAAATACATTTTCGTGGAACTCCGGGATGACAGTTGCGGCAAAAAAAGCGCGTGATTCACAGCATCACGCGGAAACGGCCGCGTTTCGCGGAGCCGAGTGGCGCGCCGATCTCGGACCCATTCCGAACTGACGTTCGGTTTGACACTCACAACTCACGGTGCTCGGAATCAGCGAGTTATCTGGAGCGATAAGGCGCGCGGGCGACTCCGAAGATAGCGATCCATCGCGGCTGATCGAAATTGCCAGATCGACGTTACATAAATCGGCTATTAATACGCGGATTACGGGCTCGGCGTTATCGCGGAAAAAACGGGGCTATGTGAACGGGGGACGCGCGCGCGCCATTGTGTGTATATTTTCGGCGAGGTTTTGACAAACGCAACAGTTGGGACGCGCGGGATGAGATGACGGGAGAGCGACGGGAGAAAGGACTGTCCTTGTTGGGGAAGGGCGTGGGAGGAGGATGGACAGCGGGAAGCGATTGGCGTATAAAGAGTAGAAACAATATTATGTGTTAATGAAGGATGCACTTATGTGATTTGAATTGTCTGTCCTTTATTACAGTTTGTATGAATACTTGAACTGAATGCGCCAATTGACGGGTTGTTGGACTGTATGATAAGTTTGGGTGGTTCGGAATGGGGAGTGGGGGATTGACTGAAATATGCTCGCCTTTGAATATTAAATGTTTCGTATTAAATTGAAAAGTTTAAATTGGAACTGTAATTGGAAAGTTTGCTTTACAAATTGCCCAAATCTGTCACGAAATTCTGTATATGAATTTTTTGACAGAAAAAATTTTGTTTCCCAAAAGAGAAATCGAACTTAGAATTTTACGTTTCCGAAGACTTGTCTCTAACCACTCGGCCATGAAGCTTTCTTGTATACAGGAAATAACAACTATGTTACACTCAGTTAGCGACCGATTTTGGTTTCTCAGTGTCAACAAACTTGTTATTTAATATGTAAACAAGGAACCTTGATGGTCCAGTAATTAGAGGACAATCTTTGGACACATAAGATTCCGAGTTCGATTCCTCTTATGGGACAATTTTTTTCTTTCAAAAATTCATTTACGGAATTTCGTAACTGATTTGGAAAATTTTTTCCCGAACTGATAACTTAAATATTCTCTGATGTTGGGTCGATATTGCAACACTGCAATCGTTACCAAATTTCTTGACATTTTCAGACATTTTCAGAAATTGTCAAAACAAATAACTGTAGAATATCGGATGAAGAAAAATCATAATTCCTTATTGGATAAGTAATTTAATTATCACTACATATTTAATTTATTTCATAAAACAGGATTATTACTATTACATTATTATTTTATTAAGAAATATTAAAGGATATTGTACATAACATCAGTTCAAGTTCAAATTGGAATAATAACATAATTAAAATTCAATTTTGTTGAGCCAGCAGTAGTTACGCTTTGAATAATTAATTAGCAAAGGAAGTTTTATTTATGGTAGGAAGGGTGAGAAGTTGATGTGTTGTAGATAAGGTAAATGACTTTATAAGTTGGCTGAGTTATAGGGTGATGGATAGATTAGATTCTAGGGTAAGATGAAAGAAAGGGATGGATAATGTGTCTTTAGATAAGCTGTACAGCATAATTGAATCAATCGTTTTCGCTTAGTTAGAACAGTAAAAAAGTTTGACGTATTATTGCATTTTTAACAAAACGTTGCATAAATATGAAAGTTTTTTAGGCTTTTCATGTCAGAAATAAAATTAAAAATCTCAGATTTTTCAAATATTGCAAATATTAAAAATATTGGAAAACAGTTAAGTAAATAATTAACCAAAAGGTACAAAAGGGAAGAAATAAGAAAAAAAACACATTTTTGTTTTAAAAAGTATCTTTCTTAAGTTTAATAAATTGTACAAGTATTATCATCGCTATGCTGTATCTATAACAAATAAAACGACACTTGTCTCAGTTTCCAAAGAAACGCACAATTCTCAACATACTTTATATATTTTTACCACTTAAAATCTTGTTACAGGATTTGCTTAATATTTACATTGGAAATTGTGTATAACTCATAATCCGAAGTAGTTTACATAGCGCATTATAAACCGATAAAAAGTGAATTGATCCGTAAAAGTAAAGTCAATCATCGTCTGAATTCCGTGTCTCTGCATTTCTTTTATTTTAGTATTCGTTTGTTTTCAACTTTAATTTAACTAATACTAAAAAAGTAATTATAAATACATATGTACGAAAGTGGCGATCGATTAAACCACCTCGTAGTTTTCAGTAGAAAATGTAGTTTCCAGGGAAAATTTAACCGGACTGTCGTCGTCGACCTGCAATACTTCAATGACCTGGAAACACAAACATTTATCATTTTAATATTTATCATTTTCAATCTGCAATTTTTTTTTGTAATAAAAGTAAACTCACTCTGATTTTGGCATAAGGCGTTTTGGATGAAAACGTGACACGCAGTGGAAAGAAGTCAGATGGGTTGGAGTGAGGTGCAGAAAATTCTAATGAACCAGTTTTGGTCGAAGAATCGACCAATGGCAGAGACCACAACAGAGTATTCCTGCGGGCCTCGTGGGAATACTGTCCGTCGCACTCTCCTACAACGGGAGTGCACCCGGATGGCAGAGGAATGCTTATTTGAACGTTGTTCAACTCGAGATCAACGTGCTCCAATTCATACTCAATGTTTACGTCACATCCTCCGTCTCCATTTTCGGAAGGCCAACAGTTTACTGGAGATGGAAAGGAAATTTAGTTTTGAGTTAATTTTTAAGAAATGTATGAATGAATGGAAATTAGTTTGCAAAATTCAAATGTATAAGATTTGAATAAAATTTAATGAATAAAAGAATTTAATTGATATTTTCATTAATTTAATTTAATCAAATTAATGAAAAATAATTCCATTAAGTACTCAAAACGTAAAAAAATAATATGAACTTAACAAAAAACATTATTATCTGAAATCATAGTCTAAAATTCAAAATTAGCAATGATTAAAATAATTGATTGAATTAAAAAATCAAATAAAAGATATCCATGAAATATACTCGTAATAGGCAGAGCGCTTTCGTCAGGATTAGGCAGTCTCCATTTTAGGACCCCGACAATGTTGTTTAGTGGGAATGGTTTGGATGGCATCTTCAAAACAATCTGTCCACGAGATTTGAACACTTCTTTGTCGACATTTGGATGAGTCTGGAGCTGAATTCCCCTGGTGTCCTTGCTCTCCAGCTGGACTCGAATTCGTCCCCACTTCTCGTCCAAAATGCGCAAGGTAACCATGCCTTGCAGCTCAAAGTGTTGAAGCACGCCATCTCTGCTGATTCGCACGTGCAATTTCTCGTCTTGTTTCAACTGAACACTAAAATAGATACAGGATTAATAAATCCAGGTTTTTCAATAATATAATTCAATAACATCATAGAAAATGTGTGTTTACGGTTCTTTGTTAATAATGGCGTCTGCGCTAATTGGCTGCGATTTGGTGTTCGAGTTGTTCATAGATGGCGCCACCACGGTTTCACCTTCCTCTTTCAGCTGATCTACAAAAGAGTCTACATCGCGAGACTTCCCACTCAATTTCATAGCTCCTGCTCCTGCAGCTGTTGGTTTCCTGGCAAATATTGGATCATTTATAGAGAAGATATTCTTCCCTATCTTAATAAGCATATCACCTCTATAAATCAAATTCCAGGCAGATGGAAAACCAAATTTAATGTTATTATTTTTCAATTTATGGACAAAATCTCAAGAGTAATTGTAAAAAATGTATATTACTTCTAAAACATTCCATTAAAATAGCTTAATTCTTATTTTGTTAATTTAAAATTAATGTCAATAATTTTTATGTAAAAATTAAGAGTAAAACAAACATTTTACTCAATTATTAATGTAATACTTAATTATTCATATAATTCCTTACCGTTACTTAAAAATACATTAAATTTCTTCAATTAGGACTATAAATTTTCAACTCTTTTAAATTAGAAAAAAATAGAAGTTCCATATTTTTACTGCGAAAAAATATTGAACGTACTGTGTCGGTGGGAACGATGGTTTGACAGGTTCCGGGATATAATTGACGACTTCTTCAGTATTGTGGCCTCGTGCGAAAATGCCCATGCTGCTGCCGTAACCGCCGAACGAGTCGAACCGCGACTTGTTGCCACCCTTTTTATTGGCCTCCATCCGCTGCCTCTGCAGCTCCTTCGCTTTCTCGCGCATCTTATTCTTGGCTTCGCGCTCCTGCGTGATTCGCACGGCTTGATAGACACGTTCCTCGTGCGAGTCCATCTCGACGAACGTCCGGACCTGTGCGATGTTGACGCTCTCCCTGTAGCCGAGCGCGACGATCTCGTCGAACGCGAAAATCAAGTTGAACGCGTTTTCGGCGATTTCTGCTTCGTCCATTGATTTGCAATATTCTGGAATCTGAAATAGAAAATGATTTTTCAGAGAAATAATATTATGTATTGGGAAGAGGTATAGAATTTATATCTGTATTTTTAAGGAGAAGCTAATTAAGTAAATTTCTTGTGGTTTTGAAGTATTAGCGATTGAAGTTTCAGAAGTAAAGATTTGTATTTCTGTATAAATCGTCTGTATTTGTATTCATTATTTCTAATAAAAAATGCAGGTGGGAAATTAGACTGAACTTATAAATATTTGTTGAAAAGTATTATTTTACTGGTTTTTCTTTCAGTTTAAAATGTTTTATTTTATCTCAGATTTTAATTTGGCTTAAAATTTCAAAAATAATAGAAAGTTTTTTTTAAGAAGACTGGTAAAATGCAGTTATGTATGAAAAACTCAACAACAGTAATTTTTTCAGTAATTTACTTTTTATAATGTTTGTTATAATGATAGTTGTTATATATATATGATTTACCACTCGAACAAAGAGTCGTAAAGTTTCAAGATCCTCCAGAATATTGCTGGCCTTTGTGGTGATGAGCAGCATATATAGTTTTTCCAGTGGCTGGTAGACGTATCTTACAGACTCGGTTTCCACAAAAGTGTGTTGCTTCCCTGTACTCATCAACTTTGGGAATGCTGCTAAAAGTCCCTCTATCCGAGCCTTCGTCATTTCGACAAACTGACGAGAGATGATAGCTGTAATAAGTAAACCAATATTGTTTAATACACGTTCACTTTCCACGATTCCTTGTTTTAATATAATTGATTTCTTATAATCAATAGTTTCAACCAACGTAAACTAATCTTGAAATACTATAACTTCCCTAATATTGATTTCTTAGTAAAACTGCTTGAGCAACAAATAATTTATATTTTGAAACAAAACTAACTTTTGCATTTTTATGGGTAGATTATTTGTACAGAATTCATATATTTTAAACAGCTGTTTACTTTTTTTATTCATTTCAAAACACTTTTTCCTGATGGTAAATTTGTCAATTAATATTTCTAATTTTCTCACAAAGACTAACTATTTCAAATCATTTTAATAACTATCTATAATTATTTTTTAAATAATTCTTACGGTTCATTAAATTTCATATTAATCTGTATTTCTATTAAAAACTTATGTCAGTTGTAAAAGATATAAATATTTTGATTTGGAAAGTGAAATGTTATTGAAAGACTTACAATTTACAATGTAAATAAATATTTGTCATCATCTCAAATAAAATCATTGTTTCAATGATGAAACTCTCAAAAACTCTCCCCAAACAATACCCACCCAATGTCATCTCACACGCCCTTTGACAGATGCCAAACAAACAAACCCACCCAAAAAAGCATCCCCCCAAAATCCTAAAAAAATTCACCTTCCCCTCTCCTCGCAAACTTTTTTTTCTCGCAATTATTCCCCAATGTTGACACCCCATAGTCACAACGTGACAACAATCGTCACCCAACTCAATTGTCAAAGTACTGTAAGTGAATACTCACTTTTGCCCGACCTGGTACATACTGACGCCGCGATAAGTACCTGAAAAACAGAACAAGACAACGGTGATCGAAGGGCGACGGCGTAACAGTCGGTCTGTCTACGAGTTTACGTGTTACGCGGTGCAGCCATCGCGGACCGAACGTTGACATCTGCCGCGAGCGCTCGGTCGGCGGCCGCAAGCGGGCGTAGTCGGCGCGATTGCGGCCGGCGACGCGGCGCGCGAGGCAACTCACCATTTTGACGGATTTTCCGCGGTAATTGCACTGCGTTCGTGGTGGCGACGGGAGTTATTCGTGCCACAAACGTGTATTCGACATTACAGCCGCAAAACACGGTGCGACAGAGCGCACTCTCTAGCTGACGTGTACAGACGTGACGTTCGCGCAGGGCGGCGGGAAATTTGAATTGGAGTTGAATTTTGAAGGGAAAATAACTTTACCAGATTAAAGTAAAAAAAGTTTAACTGAAATTCAGATAGGAATTAAGAAAATTACTATTTTTTAGGTAAGTAATCTTTATTTATGCGAATTCAACATTTTGTCTCAAGTAAATATTTATTTAGTGTTATCCATCAGTGAAAAATATTTTTAAATATAATTGGAATATTTAATCTATTAAAAATATATTATGCAGAACAATTTAGATTTTAGTTTAATATTTTAGGAACATTAAAGATATAAAATAATATTTTAAAAACTTTTTTTTGGACGATATGGCCTTAGTTTAAGTTTAAGTTTTAGTTTTAGATGTGAGTATTTGCCTAAGAAGCATTTGATGCGCGTTCTTCTTTACGTTGTGAATTTATAAAGACTTCCACCTTTTTTCAACATAATGCTGTAAAGAGAGATAGACGATTTAAAGTAAAGTTGAATAGGGAATTGCGAACATCGCAGGAGAGCCAACAGACTCACACGCTATAAAATCACGTGATCTCAGGGTACAATTCTCAGATGAAAATATCGAATCGTTTTCGAGTCGATTCTGACTCGTTTCCGATGCAAATCGGAGAGAAAGTCTCATCCGAGATTGGTTCAACCGTTGAATTTATACAAACGCCTAAAAGGATGTGGCAATCCGTCGGAATAAATTGGAAACGATTTTAACAAACCGAAAAATCGGAAACAAATTGGAAATAGCATAAACGTACATTATAAAAAACTAATTTCTTATGAAAAAAGTTACGTTTCTGAGATTTTTTAAACTAGCCAACGTGGGGATTCGAACTCGAGACTCCGCGGTGGCAAGTAGCAGTCGTTAACCACTTGGCCATAGTGGGTCACGTATGTCAACTGTCATGTTATCGAGTATATATTTTGAAATTCCATCGAAACGGAACTCTTATACTCCATTACTTAATATCCAGTATGCGTGACCCACTATGGCCGAGTGGTTAACGACTAATACTTACAACCTCGAGTTCGAATCTCCACGTTGGCTAGTTTGAGAAAAATCTCTGATATAAATTTAAATTTACTTTTAAATTAAAGTAAATCCCTGAAGAAAATTTTTTTTCGTACAAAAATTGTTTCCATTCGTTTCCGACTCGTCAACGACGCTTGAACCACGCATCGCCGACGCATTTCAGATGCGGTCAAACGATTCGCAAACAACTCGTTAACGCCTCCGTAAAAGGTGTGCAAATTATTTCTCGTTGCCGACTCGTTTCCGACGCATTTGGCGGATGCCAAATTCGGAGTCGTTCATGCGTCGTCGACGCGTCGTTGACGAGTCGTTGACGAGTTGTTGACGAGTCGTCGCCGATTTAATTCACCGCGTCGTTGGCGCGTCGTTGACGAGTCGTCACCGAGTCGCACATTTTTAATTGGGATATGTGACTCTGTTGTTATTACATTAGGGGACACGGCAACTTTACGCGGCCTTCGCCCACACATTTTTATCCGTTCTCAAGTATGCAACGTAAGAATTTTAAGTAATGAAAATCTAATAAAAAATACTTTTCATTTAAAAACATTACCATGTAAACAATAGATAAACAATGGAATATTGTACAGAGTGTCCTGGTACAACGAAAACACCATACTTAAAAAATCAGAGCCGAATTCCGAGTCGGATTGCAATTCGCAATCCGAGCCGGAATCCGAGCCGTAATCTAAGACGGAATCTAAGACGGATTCGGGATTTGGTTTCGGATTCCGAGTTGGAGTCCGTCTCCAAAAAAATGTGCAACATTTCTAAAAAAATTTCTAAAATTATTCAACCATTCCAGTTAAAAAAACCTCCCTGCCATATCTGGGAATCGAACCCAATATCTTT